>JAVJIF010016390.1:0-128847 GCA_038442645.1 Agave tequilana
GAGCTATTGGAGAATTAAGTAATAGTGGGTGCAGAACTCCAAAGCACTTGGCCGAAAACTTTCACCAAAGTGTTCAGTCAGACCCTTGAAGTCCCCTAAGCATACCCACCCACCTACACACAAAACATACACTACACACACAAATATGTAAGATGGGATACTGCTGATATTATAGGACATTTCGACATTGCTCTCTGTAAATGTGCATGGTGGACAATCCAAATGGATGAACCAAGTTGTGCATGATCCTCCATGTCGAAAATGCATGTGGATGAAAATTATGTGGTCTGAAGAACTTTTGCCTATGTATCTAGTCATTGGTCATTACACTATTTCCTAGGGCTATATCAAAATTTAGGCCACTTGATACATAGACAAATGATCTCTAAGTAAACCATATAATTTTCATCCACATGTAGTTTGGAGCAAGCAGATTATAATTATGTGGACCATCCATTTTGGTTCTTCACCATCTATTTCAGGAGTACGCATGGTCAGCACATATCCACTTTCTCTAAACACACACACAAAGTCTAAAACCAAAAACCGAGAAACAAGGTTCCAACGAAAATGTATTGAGTTCTGGTCGTGCTAGATTAGTTCCAATGGGGACTGATCTAAAACAAGCTCAAAAGACCAGTTTGGTTAAAACTAATACAATTAACCTGAATTAATACAAACTAAATTTAGTGACAAATATTAATTCTACAATAATGTTGCAAAAAGCTAGTTTTCTAGAGAAGCAATTCTTATATCCTTTGTGGTGCTCTGGAAGCTAGAAACTAAGAAACAATGTACTTGTTTGCCGGGTATACATAGAGATTGCTACTTAGCTTTTCAGATATTATTCTACACATGCAACTTCTAGAAGGATTTGGATGCAAATATTTCCAATTGATATTTGAAGACAAGACATTCACTTTGATAGTCCACTCAAGCAAAGTAAATCTACATAATTTGCAGTGATTCACAGAAGTTAAATCATTTGGAGTGATTTTATACTTTTTTTGTGTAGGCATCAAGTAGTGTCGATGCAGCGGCCGAAAATAGGAAGAGATGTTTAGTTTTTATGGTCTAGAATGTTTGAAACCCAAAAAAAAATATTGTTGTACAAAGATTTTGAGTGTTTAGACCATGAACAATTGTTTGGATTAATAATTTGTATGCCCAATGCATAGATTCAAGAAATAAGATATTTTTTCCTTTCATTTTGTGCTCCCTGATGCTTAGGTAAGAAATCTCGAATTCACTTGGATTTTAATTTTTCTGAACTCTACATATGATATATATCATCTTTAATAGAGTGATTTTTTTTGAAATTTATATCTTGAATTTGAACAGAAGATTTGACTCCAAATCCTATAAGCATCCCCCCCCCCCCCAAAAACACCCCCCCCAAAAAAAAAAAAAAAACACCACCCGCCCGCCCACCAACACAAACGAAAAGAAAGTTTCCTACAAGTATTTCCCACAAAAAGGTTCATGACAACATCATGATGGGTTCATCCCATTGATTATACACACCGTTCATCCATTCAACGTATACACATTACTGTACGGATGAAAGATCAAGTGTTCTTCCACCTTCATAAGTTGGCTTTCATTTAAAACACGTTTTAGTTGCAAAAGAATTTGGAAACACTCACACACAGACTCCCCTACTTCTAGAAGGATCAACAAGCAAATCTTGCCCATTAGAATTTGACATTAGGGTTCACTTTGAAGGTCTCCTCTGTTAAAGTAGATCTAACATTCAGAGTCATTAAAAATCAAAACTGACGTGGTTTTTATGTTATTTTGTCTATGCATCAAGAAATCCCAGATCTTAGATGCCCGAAAATAGCATGTTCATTACTTTTCTAGTTTACAATGATTGTCATCTAATAATTTATCTCCGATCTGATCTCCTATGTCAAACAAGAACAAAATCTCTCTCAATTTTAACTTGACTTGAGAAAGCAAGGATTGGTGTATCGGCCGAAACACTAGTTTTTTCCATATCGTTTCAACTGACATACAAAGTTGTACAAGCCATGTTTACTTTGGCCTGTATCAGGCTCTAATCTCCTTGCACTGCCATTATCAGCTTGTTTCAACAATACATCAACTTGTTTTGCAAAACATTACTGAAAAATCCTAAACTCAATAGAAAACTTTGAAAAGAGAGAGAAATGAAATTTGGATTACAATCCTTCCTACTTAAAAATAAAAGAATACACAGATGTATCCAGATATACATAAACATCTGCAATTGTCAAACATAAACATACACCCTGCATGAGAAAACAGGAAAACAGGTGCTCATAAGAGAGACTATTGTAACAATGAAACTCCAAATTATACGTGCACCGCATGATCAACATTGTTCACCATGATCACCAATTGAAAATCATGTGATTTAAGTGCGTCTTAACCATAGGCATAATGATCACATCTATATTTATTTTTAAAAATTGTTCATATTGTGACCATTTGTTGCATGGGTGGAAGGCATTGAAATCTTATTATTTTTCATCTATGTAGGTTTCAGGGCTATGGAGATCATATTGAATGGTGCAAATCATGGTCCCTTGTCTTCAAAATGTGGTGATCATGGTCTCTCATCTTCAGTGTGTCAAGAAAATTCTGAGGTTTACTTAGTGAAATTTAAGAAAATATATGTGTGGCCTAGATGATTGAATCGAGAAAATAAATAATCATGGAAGGGAATCTAAGCTCAGAACCTCACCTGATTATGCTTAAGCCTTTCTGCAGTCAGTTCATCAGTTAGAATAACCATCCTGCATGAAGGAAAATAGTCACTGCTTGAGGAACTTAAATTTATGTTCGTGGAGTTGAGGAGCAAAATGAGTCTCAATATAAACTGTATTACTAGTAGGCCAGTAGCTCCTCACTCTTTTAGCTGCAGATGACTTATGAATGTTATTTCTATCATATAAGACGTCCAAGAGCTATATAAATAAGTGCACTCAAACAAAAATTATTTCCAAAGGCCATTAACAGAGACCTGTTTGTTTTGCTAATCAACATAGGAATAGTGAGCTCACTGCTTGAGGAACTTATTTTCTGTCAAGGAGGAACAAAATGAACCTCATTATAATTGTATTACGAGTAGCACCCTGCTCTTTTAGCTGCAGATAACTTATGAATGTTAATCGTATCTTATAAGATGTCCAAGAACTATATAAATAGGCTCCATCCAAACAAAATTGTTTACAAAGGCCATCAACAGAGACAGTTTCCTTTTGCCAACAGCATAGATATGGTCATTCTTTTTGCTGCCACTTTTGGGCATTGCTGGGTTTTATAAACACTACCAAATGGCTTAAGAAAATGTTTGCATGAGATGGCCCCATGACAGTGCATAATGTCACTAAAGGATGGACTTCGATGGCCATTATTGCCTCAAAGATCTCCATAGTAGTTCTAGATAGACAAGGATCAGAGAAGGAAGGTGGGGTTGCCGGCCATTGACAACAGAAAGTACTTACGAAGTTCCAGTAAGCTTCCAGAAAATGAAAGAGATTCCTGCTCTTTCAGATTGAGCATGTCCACACATAATTGAAACAAAGGAAGAGGCCATAAATGCAAATTGCATTCCACTAGTATAGAAAAAGAGGTGATCAAGAAGATAATCCAAGAAGACTGAGGTCATGATTGACAAGTAACATAATGACCATGGTGAAGGTGGTTGCAAGCAAAGAGAACATGAAGAGGTGCAGTGAGGATTACAGGACAACGGTGATGCAAAAGGCGCTTCAGTTGCCTGGCTAAGGAGCCTATAAAATGACTCTTTTCAGGTGGTAAAATGGAAAAGGAGAGTGGAACTTTTCTAATTAGTTAATGTCATACGCCCTAATAACATATTACATGTGCATATGAGTATTGTCACCATAGACATGAACTTACACACTTTTATTGGAAAATGACTTAACTTTTTAACCATAGAATTGCTTTGCCTTATTGAATATTGTAAAAGACATTAAAATAAGCATCATAAGAAAGACATGTGGCAGACATGCATGAGCTTCCTAGAAGCAAATTAATAGTGAAGAAATTGTTAACCCATGTTCTAAAATGGACATGGCTGTGGTTACATCAAACAGGATGGAAATTATGGCTGCTTAGACCAATCCAGTATAATCATGTAATTGCATCATTACATTTTGATAATATGTCAATTATACATGATATTAGTGCTGGAGTTTTATAGGAAGCATGGTATATAAGTCACCACTTTATTTAAAAGAAAAAACATTCTCGATGTTCAAAATCTTGTGGTATAGCATGCACTTTAGTGGTTTAACCTCAAATACATATTGTCAGAAAGGTTTTCACTTTTCTGTTTGTCCTTTTACTTTTCTGGTGGATCAGAGGCCATAACCCAGGCCTGAAGTATTATAAGACACATTGCAGATAACTATGCATTTTATTTAAAAGAAAGAGCATTCTCAATGTTCATAAATTTTGTGGTATGACATTATCTTCAGTGTTTTAATCTCGAATACATATTGTTATTCAAGTACTTGCCACTACTCCAAAACTCAGAAGTTGTAATGAGGATTGAGAGTAATATATTTATGTTATAACACAGGCTCACATGTCGAGCACCCTTTTCATGGACTGAACCTGAGCTTTTGCACAAAATTATTATTTTTTAATCCACTTTTTGAATTCACGCCTAGTAGGAATTAAAGTTGGGTTACTCTAATATCATATTAAAGCCCCTGCCACCATGCCAAAACTTTGAAGTAGTGATGAGGGTTGAGGGTGATTTATATTCTTACAGTTACGATTTGTTAGAATATGAGTTGAACTCTATGAGGTCGAATCTCCCGTTGTTCCTTAGTAGTTCACTGGTAGAGCAGAAAAAGTAATTTTTTCCCCCTTTCTCTTCCTTTTTTCCTTTGTGGATCAAAGGCCAAAGTCCGGGTTGTATAGAAAGGCAAGAACTAAAATTGGAACCCGCTTCTCGATTAGTGAAAAGAATTTCTCACTAGCCCAAGACACACACAATTAGAAAAATAGCATTGAAAAATGAGGACAACTGTAAAAATTTTATTCGTGGATAAAACCAACATACTTAATAACTATATGAGATGTTTTTGGGATGCATTTGCCTTGAAAGGGGTGAGCTTTTTATAGAGGAATTCTCATAAATGGCAGTTTAATGAAGAAGATGAAAGGCCACCAATTATCATGGATTTTAGGAGAAGATGAAAGGGATTTTGTATTTGATGGCATGATAAAATACATAAACATGGAAAAAGTGAAGACCAATAGTTAAATGGTATCATGGTGAAATGAAGATGGAATTGATGGTGGTGAAGTGGGTATGAATTGGAAAAGGCACAAGCTCTTGAGAACCCTCTAACTTCTTCTATTACATTAAAAAAATACATAATCAAATATAACTTCCATAAAATCCACTTTAAAATATTCAACATTCTCCCTTAAAGTGAATTTTGGAACTAGTCCAAGCTTATCTTGAAAGAGACCAAATGGACACATGGAAAGAGATTTGGTGATGATGTCGTCGACGTTCTCTTTGCTATTCACCTCCATTACACCAATATAACCATGTAGCACCTTCTCACGAATGAAATGATGCTCAAATTCAATATATTTGTAGCCAGCATCCGATGGGCATGTTTGAGCTCTGATACCAACGATAAGTATCAATATAGGCTAAATTTTCAACCCTTGGTACATATACTTATGTATGATTATACATGTGCATCTATATGTATGCACATTGGAGTATTCCTATGGGCAAAGATATTATCCACCAAAGTTATATGATTGTACTCATGGAGGACCACTATGGGCAGAGATATTATCCATCAACTTTATATGACAGCTTAACATACAAAACTGCATTGTCTGACAATAATATTGATTTTCATCATTCTATTCTTACCTAAGAGTTTATACACACCATATCATTAGCTTACAATCAACTTCAATAAACTAAACATTCAAATATGTATACTTCATTCTAAGTTTGAAAGAGAATATGATACACTGTTATGTTTCAAAACTAGTGAAGAAATGGTTATAGTTCCATTTACAACTGGGCTGGTTTCTTTAGCTTTTATATGAAAAACTGTTGAGCTTGGTTCTGGTATTCTTACTTGTGGATCAGATTCTTCCTTGATTGTATGAAAGATGACTTAAGTAAGACGACTTGCCTACCTTGCTTGTAACTCTGCAATTCTGAGAAGCAAAATACGCTCTCTTTCAGTGGTTGCTGTTTCAGCCTGTCAAAAAATGTGAGTAAGTTCTTTACGCTGGAGTCAAATAAGGAGTAAAAGATTAACCAAGGAATAAATAAACAAACACAGGGAGTATAGTGATAAGTGCCCATGACAACTAACATTTTGAAGAGGAAGAAGCCTGTGACATGTAAAAATTACATAGCAAAATCATGAACTCCAGGGGTATATATGCATATAGATGGCGACACATCCTTATACTCAGTATGATGACTCGTTTGGAAATACATGGCAGTTGCAATACAATTAAATATGAGAGGGCCTTACAGTCAGCAGGCTAATGAAAGTCAGGTGTCACAATATGAAATTGTCAGGTATACGAAAGAATAGAACTTATGCTTGCCGCTGATGCATTCATTAAAGAGAAAGTCAAAATAATTTCCCAATACTTGCTTAGATTGATGTGGTTGATGATAGTAGCATGGTGGAATCATGAAGTCAATGTCATTATGACCATTACCATCATCAAGCCTTTTCCCATAAAAATGTGGTCAGGTGTTGAGCAAGTCAATGTCATTACGACCATTACCATCATCAAAGCCTTTCCCATAAAAATGTGGTCAGGTATTGAGCACGGCCTATGTAGCACAAACACCTCTACCATGAAGCCAACACCCATGTCGCACATTGAGACTTCTTGGACACTCTGAAAGTTTGAAGATATGTGCTCAGTTACATATTACTTTTTTAACTTTAGGCCACTTTCCCCGCAATTCTTTGACAAATGTTGTACATTTCTCATGCATTCCTTTACTTCCATTACGTGTTTGAGATGTTTATCTAGAATCATGTATATTTCAAGGACTAGTGAAAAAATGACATCAAAATTTTGATTTGTATATAAATATAACAATCTCAGATATATTTCCAATACAAAAAAGTGAGATAAATCTAGCTACTTCATAGAAAGTTGAAGAGCCAAACGTATCCATTTTGTAAAGTCATAAAAATGTAAGTAGGTAAATTTTTAGCATAATATATAATCATCGCATTTTATTATATTATTAGAGGTTTGGACTTTGGATGCACGGACATGTCTATCTATGTATGTATATATCCACTCCCCTTATTATCTTTATATATTCTAGTGTTGTTATCTCCTCATGTCCTACTTTTTCAGAAATTGTTGTCCCAATGCCCATGCCATATCAATGTCCAGTGTCTGTGTCCGTGTCCTGCATGTGTTCATGCCTCTTAGAGCATCACTCAGTAAAGGCTCTATTGTTTAATAAATTTTTATGGCATGCTGACTGAGTGACTGGTCAGAAACTGTCTGAGTTGATGACATATTCTTGCAGAGGAAAATATGAAAAAGGGAGAAGCACAAGTCAAGAAGGCTGATAGGCAGTTAAGAAACCTACCCTATTAGTTATGTAGTAAAAGCTCATGCAACCAAGAACAAGCCCTTCAAAATTAATTCCATCTATGACAGGTATAATGACTTTAGGCACGGCTATCTTACTACATAATCCTCCAAATTGATGCCTGACACTGTAGCATGACTGACAGACATAACCCTCACAATGAAAATGTTCAGATCGAACATATTCATCTACGAAGTTTCCAGGTAACTACACGTGCTGAGGCCATCTTAGCGCTGCCTCGGCAGGCAGCCGGAAAAGAGAATGGAAAAGGTTTTTAGAAACACCTTGTTCATCATTTTATTAGGTTCCTAAAATAAATATTCAATCTAAATTCATCTGTGAAAAATAATTGAGAAAACCTTTAAAAAGTCTATAGTGGAATAAAAAAGAAGTCAGTATGCATAACATATACATGTGGTAAGACCCTCCTCAAATCCACAGTGAATCAGGCCTATACCAACTTGCATAAAAAGAAACTTAAACTTCTGTGGCATAAGGCCTGACGAAGAAAGCAACCAGCTGACTCAGGTACAACAAAGTAACTCAATGGCATCCAATTGTTGAAAAGGAACAAACAAACTGAATATGAACCAGAACATGCGTCCTTCACCAATGAAAAACATGAAAGTCGACAATCTACAGTGCTATCTGGTTATAATAGGCAGGGTGGGCAGAGGATGGAATTGAATGTGAAAAATACAGACTGAATTGGAGTAATGATA
Organism: Agave tequilana; assembly: GCA_038442645.1. Lineage (NCBI taxonomy): Eukaryota > Viridiplantae > Streptophyta > Magnoliopsida > Asparagales > Asparagaceae > Agave > Agave tequilana. The sequence continues at coordinate 8,362 of JAVJIF010016390.1, forward strand.
CTTTTATTCCTTGAATTGATCAAGACATTGACAAAAGAAAATTAAAATGTAAAAGTAGACCTGAGTACATCCTAGGGACATGTAACAGTTTGAGTAGTAATGTGGGACGGAGGGGGATTTTGTAGAATTGGGGAAGAACAAGAGAGGAAAAAAAAGATATGACCGCGGATCGCAACCCGGATCTTGACTTCACCGCCTATGATTCAATCCATAGGGATAAAAATCAATACCCAAAGCAAATAGCCTACAACATGTGCACTATACGTGCAATTATTGATAACATCAAATCTCACCAAATTTAACCAAATCTAACCACATTTAGATTCAAATAACTCCTAAATCTCAACTAAATATAGATTCAAATAACTTCTAAATCTCAACCACATTTATCCAAATCTAATTTTTAAAAAAATCTCAAATCTACTAAATTTAAACCGTTTGTTTCCCCATCATTCTCCCCGCCTTGAAAACATTCATCCTCGATGAATGTAGTGGTACGTAGAAGGTAAGCACAACCGGATTGAACCACATCACGAATCCTCAATCAGGCCAAGGTGGTAGGTGAGGAATCCTCTCTGATGCATTATGACTGCACCAAGGTGGTGGAGGTGGAACTAGCTTCCGTGACAGATCTTCTTTAAAGGATGACAACTCGATCAGTGCACAGGTAGTAGACGAGTGTGCATCCTCCCGGATGAGAACCGAATCAACTATACTTCGCACCCTGAATAGCCTGACCTCTTGTGACTCTGTGTCCTATAGAAAGATATGCAAAGATCGTACAAGTCAGGCGATCTCAGTAACACTGAAATCCTCATAGCTAGCGAAGACATCAATAGCTCCATGATAGACTCCGCTGGAAGATCTACAAGAGTCCCAATAAGAAACTCTTCCACTTCTGACTCTGGTTCTTCCACTTCTGCCTCTGACTCCGGCACAGGCTCCAATTCAGCAATAACTTCTAGTCATGGCTTCTCAAAAACGTCAAGCTCGACAAGGACTGGAGATTTTGGATATGGCTCATCAATAACTTTTGGCTCTGGCTTTGATTCATCAACTACTTCTGACTCTTTGTAATCTTTCCCAGATGAATACAGAAGGTGTCAAGCATACAAAGACAAAGATCTTTTAAAACAAACCAATATCGATAGTCAATATGGCTGCATTTTCTCTAACAATAAGTTTTTTCCAACAAGCTTCATTTGAGCATAGCGACACTTCTGTTCAGATGTTAGAATAAAATAACTGAAGAAACCTTTCAGATTGCTTTTCCACTTCTGATACCCATAGATTATTAGAATCCCAAAAACATGGGAGAGCAGCATATATATCCCTTTCCACTTCTTTATCATCAGCTTCAGTATTTATATATTTTTCACAAAAGTAAAATTTCATGAATAAACTTTTATAACAGAAGTTCAGAAATTACCCAAGAATCTCAACGGTTCGAACTGGACTCAAATTTAAGTGCAAATGGGGTCTGAAATGCCGATTTTTTTCTGCGAGAATGGTACCGGCACCAAATAAAAGCTCGTGGAGGTCTAACCTGTTATCTTCTGGCTATGAAATCTTCTCAGTAGCTCTGGAGCTCAGTCACGAACCTAACGCTTCAAATAGAGCTCAAAATGGACTCTGAATGGGTCTGAAACAGACTCCGGACGGAGACAGCGCTCTTGTGAACAGTAACCATGAAAAGTAAATTTACTGTTCATGGAACAGTAAATTTACTGTTCACAGAACAATAAATTTTTTTTTGAAGTGAATTTTGTAGAAGGGAAAAGCAGGAAATTCGGCTTTAATACCAAACTGATGTGGGACAGAGGGGGATTTTGTAGAATTATGAAAGAACAAGAGAGGAAAAGAAAGATATGATCGCGGATCGCAACTCGGATCTTAGATCGCAACCCGGATCTTAGCTTCACCGCCTATGATTCAATCCATAGGGATCCAAATCAATACCCAAAGCAAATAGCTTCATTTTTTATAATCAAAATCATTCAATAATTTTTCAAAGATCATTACATGGCTATATATAGCCTACAACACGTGCACTATACGTGCAATTATTGATAACATTAAATCTCACCAAATCTAACCAAATCTAACCACATTTGAATTCAAATAACTCCTAAATCTCAACCAAATTTATCCAAATCTAGATTCAAATAACTTCTAAATCTCAACCACATCTGTTCAAATCTAATTTAAATAAAAATCTCAAATCTACTAAATCTATACCGTTTGTTTCCGCCCATCATATAGCCTAACCCAACGAAGTTGGTGGGTCCATCTCGTGATCAGATCCTATGCAATCTAAATGGGTAATTTCCTGATACTCAGCCAGACTCCGGTCAAATTAATCATTGATCCCTCCAGACAAAATCTGATCCTGTTAACTGAAATCTCCAATAGATTTTAAATGCCACAGAAATTCTTATAATCGGCAGTTAACTCTCAGTTTAGTTTTGAGACTAAATTTGTCTACACAATTAGTCATTTACCAGCATAATTTAAAAAGTTTCCTTTCCTGAATTAGTACATTGGAAATAGAGCTAAACAAAATATGAAAAGTAACCAGAATTATTCCTCTATAGATGAAATCAGATGCACACTCACCAACTCATTCTCTGAAATGCGGGTTTGTGGAGACATTCCAGTTTGTGGAGCTGCAAAATCATTATACATTGATGAGGATTCACCAAGAGACTGCAGTAAGTATGATGGGTCTTTTTTTTTAACTCACCATCAGCTAGTTCATTCTGTTGTAAGCTATTCAAGAGATTCAAGATCAAATCCTGATAAGTCAATAAAGAATGATAGAGATGATACCATCACAAAGATAATTTTGGTCATTAAAGCAAACCACAAAGTGAAATAGTTAATTAACTTTAGAAGACAAAAGAAATTTCTGCCGTACTTGTTGAAATGAAGTCTGCTGAAAAAGATTTTGAAGATGAGGCATGAGGATGGATGCAGGTACTGAACTGTTGGTAGTTTCCTTTGGCAATTGGCTAGTAAGCTGTGAAACATCAGAGAGGAGAGACATTGACAATGATTTCTTACTAATACGTCCTCATAAAATGATAGGGAAAGCACAATTTACAATTTGAACAAGAATACAATAATTCATTAACAAATATCTCTGGGATCAGGATAACACATAAACCAAATATACGCAAGATTGCATCACTTAAACTGTAATATCCCTAATCTAAAATACTGTATTTTTATTTTTCTAAAGTATTTATTTTATTTTACTGGTGATATTATTATTATTGTTACAGTACAAATTATTTTAAGATAGTAAATGGTATTTTGGCCTTATAATTATATTTAGCATTATTAAGTATTATCATTTTAATTACTAGCTAGTATTTTTTCCATTACTATGTTACTAGAATTATTATTGTAGTTGCTATTATTGTTAATATTAATATTGTTATTATTCTTGTTCGTATTATATTATTTTAGTCATTATTATAAATGTTAGTATTTTTACCAAGTATTATTAGAGAAGATTTTTAATGTTGATAATTTTATTATTATTACTATTGTTATTATTATTATTGTAATTATCATTATGATATTGTTAATCACTATTAGTAATATTATTATTTTCATGCAAGCCCAATAAGCTTAGCCCATTCTCCTTTCCTTTATTTTCTTTTCTTTTATGTTAAGCCCACATGAACCAAACCCACTTATTTTCATCTTTTTCTATTTTTCTTTAAGCCCAAAAACTAAGCCCGGAGCCCACTCTCTATCTTTCCTATTATTTATATTACTTATTTCTTCTAATTAAAGCCTAAATATAACCCATAACCATTATCATGAGATCCTTACCCATTAACCCAAAACCCAATTCTAATCCTAATCCTAATCCAAATTCAAATCTATAATCTAATCTAGTTATATAATCATAATTCAGATTCCAATCCAAATTCCATCCTAATCCTAACTTACTAAATTAAGCAATCTAAACCTAATTAGAATTCAGCTTTCTAAAATTCCTAATAATCTATATAAAGACCCTAAACTTCTTCTCTTTTTCTACCTCCAAAAGAAAATCATGACCTAACTCTCCCCATCTCTTTCTTTCTCTTCTACCTCAAGAGAAACCCTAATCTAACTATTTCCACTTTCATCTTTCTTTTATCCTCATGAACAAAAGATCTTGAAGTGTAAATTGAGGAGCATGCTAGGGGATCAAAAATCAAGTAAGTAATTTATTTTATCAAAATTTATTTGATATAAATTGTTTATTAAAATCATGTCCTACTATAGTCTCCATGAATATTTTTATATATCAAAACCCAATCTATAATCCAACTAAAATAACATGTAGATATATCAACTCATAATTTAATTTAAATAATTTTCTGATATTAAAAAAAAGAATTTCAAAAAAAATTGTTCCCTGCGCACAGACCCGGGCGCAGACTCGCACCCGGGCCTGGGCGCGAGCAGCCCAGGCTGCGCAGTGGGCTGGGCCAGCCCACTGCGCAGCAGCCACTTTAAAAAAAAAAGGGAAAAATCTGGACCAGGCACAGGTCTGGCCTGGTCCAACCGGACCTGGACTGGGCTTGGGCCTGGGCTAATGCTGGATTTATAAAAAAAAAAGAAAAGAAAAAGAAATTTATGGACCAGGCCTTGGCCTGGTCTGGTCCAGCTTGGAATGGGCCTGGGCCTGGGCTGGTTGATACATAGGTATTAAAAGGGAAAAGAAAAGAAGAAAGAAAAGAAAGAAAGAAAGAAGAATACACATAAAAAGAAAAATAGTTAAAATATCAAAATAAAATAGAGAAAAATATAAATAATATTCTACAACACTTCTACTTTCTATGATAAAAATCTTAGTCTAATACTAACATAAATTAATTCAAATCAACCACTTTAAAACCATTTTCCTTAATTGTAAATACAAACTCGTTAAATATTTTAATGATTAAGCCTATTAAAAAATCCAACAAAAATTAGAAATTGGTTTAAACTAAACCTACTAAATTCATTAAACCTAAAGCATCATATTTCTAACTCCCAAACTAATTAATCAAGATTTAAACTCCTTAAAATATTCTTTTAAAAATCTAACAATTCCTATTGAAATAATTTATGTAGATTTACTAGAGCCTTATGATTTCAGCGCTTTGGATTTGCGATCGAGTTCAGGTGAGTGTCACTTCTTTATTTAATTTTATTAAATTCTATTTTGTGAGTGTCTTACTTCTTTGTTAAATTTTATTTAATCATGTTGTGAGTATTTCTCTTCATCATTTTGTGAGTGTTTCACTTTCATCATTTTATGTGACTGTTTGAGATATTTTACTATTATTATCACTTGTATCACTTTATGAGACATTATTGATTGATCTACTTATTTGTGTAGTGACCTTGTATCAGTATCATTTTATGTGTTGGTAGATCGCTAGATCGCTGTTGTTGGCTTAGGCCTAGCATTGATATACCTTAGACCAGACTTGATCTTGTAACTGATCTAGTGGTGATAAATCGTAGAATATAAGTATATTGATCTTGAGGCTGAATGATTGATGATTGAGGACTAGAGATTCATATTTTATCTGTGGTATTTTTTGAATAAATTGTTTGGTGAGTATTCCGACCGAAACTCTTTAGAGATTATGGATTGGTATATATGAGACTTTCTTGATTTTTGATCGATATAGACTTATTTAGAATTAGGTTTGACCTGAGCTTCATATTCTTTTATTGGAGTCTCGAATGATTGGTAGATGGAATGTATGATGGTTAATTTATGATCAAACGTGTGAATATGATACCCTTGACTCTAATGTATATAATGGGATGGAATTTTGGACTGTTAGGAGCTATTATTCATGAATTTTCACATTGATGAGTTTGACTGATATATTGATGATCTTATTAATATTGACTATTAGATGTAGAGGTGATCTAGACTCTATGTTGATCGAGGACGTTACACTACTTAGTTATGATTTTAATTGATTGGAATATTAATGATCTAATAAACAGGAGATCTTTATTGATAAAATGAAAATTTTGGACTTGAACTTGTCGGTAAACTCGATTGGATTTGAGTTGACTTGGGGGTTGAGGAATAGACGTTGACTGGGTTGACTTGATCTGGCTTGAGGATTTTTAAATATGTGTACTTGATATGTTACTTGACTTTGGGATCATGTGATTGACCTTGATAGAGTGAGGGTTGTGATAATCTAGATCAAATTAAAATATGAGGATTTGATTAGATGTATCAGAACTTGTGTTTATTTCAGTTATTGAGGTTCAGATATATCGGTGACTATATTACATGTTCGGAGTTTTATGACAATTATTGATCGATCAGATTTATTGATGACTTAGAGGATGAATACATCGATGACTTTGAAGATATGAGTTGATTATATACATTGCCCGGATTATTCTATTCATGACAGTAGATCATTATTCATCCTGAATATCTGGATTTACATGAGAAACTTGACTGATTATACTTGGTATCTACCTGATAACTACCATGTCCATGTTACCATTAATTGCTGGGAAAAATATTATTACACGGTAACAACACCCGCATGTTATACTTGTTACATATTCCTGTTACAACGGTATCCTGTTCACTGATATTATATATTCCTGTTATACCGGTATCCTGATTACACATGTTGATATTGTTACCGTGACTACCACCGAGTTATCCCAGTAATTTAAGTAAAATGCACATTAAATAATCTTGATAAACTAATAACATGATATTAAATAACTTACACTGGGATTGGGGAGATTGATGGAGGAGACAGCGTCTGTATTTTGAGTGGACCTAGGATTTAGGTTGTGCAGCCGAAAGAGGGTTCCACTGCAGGGTTCCCGTGGGGTGACTGGCACCCCGTCCTGTTCCTATTATACATGTTATACATGTACCTGTTCCTGTTATACATGTTCCTGACTACCTTCCGGTAGGTCTTGGTTCAGCGCCAGGTTTCTGGGCCGTGGTCCCGGGTATGCACGGGACCCACCTAAAGCATGGACAATGTCTCCAACCGATCAGTTTCAATAACTAAGGACATCGATTGGCATGTGTGGTAGGCGTAGTATGGGATGCGTCTATTACATGTGACAATTGGTGTTCGCTGACATAATTAATAATAATAAACTGTTAATGTATGGTGACTAGCCGTGATTACCCGACTGTGTGTGTGTGTGTGGTATATATATATATATATATATATATAATATATATATATATATATATATATATATATATATATAGAGATAGACTTGTATCCTTTCAAAAGGATTTGATCCCGGATCCTTCCCACTCAAGATCAACCCTCCAACATTCGAATACAAGATCCACTCCGTTGAAGTTGATCTATAGTATTTCAAGTATCTATAAACCAAAAATCAAGTGTTTTAAATACTTTTGCCCATCCATCAAGTAGGGGAAAAACGGACGGCCTAAATAGTGAGTTGGTTAGTTTAACGGTGTAGAACATTTGAAATCTAACAAAAATTAGTTTATAGGGGTTTTTAAATGTTTAGATCATAATGAAATGGCCGGATCGAGAATTTGTATGTCTAAAGACATAGATCTAACCAACTCACTACTTTCGGCCGTCCATTTTGCGTCGCTTGATGGATGGGCAAAAAGTATTTAAAACACTTGATTTTTGGTTTATAGATACTTGAAATAGTATAGATCAACTTCAACGGAGTGGATCTTGTATTCGAATGTTGGAGGGTTGATTTGAGTGGGAAGGATCCGGGATCAAATCCTTTTGAAAGGATACAAGTCTATCTCTCTCTCTATATATATATATATATATATATATATATATATATATATATATATATATATATATATAAACTATGATAGATATAGGATTGTACACCAGACTGGTAACCTATGCTTGATTATACCTTCAGATATCAGTTGCTTGTTTACAGTTGTGATAGTTGACTTTTATCTCCATTCATGTTGTTATGCAGTTATCCTTTAATTATCTGTTTATCATGTTATTTAGTTATCTTCTGTCTGTAGTTTATCTGGTTATTATTCTGTGCACATTATTTATATGCACGAGCTCTCCCCTTTACACACACACTCACCAGATCGCTTTCTGACGACTCTGGATTTGCACGTCCAGGTATTGGACGCTTTGTTTTTATTGTGCAGGTGTTCGATGAGACTGTACGCTTCGCGAAGAGCTGGAGCTTCTCCCTATTCGATTCCGGTATTTTTATCTTTCTTGTCATCGTATTATCTCCTGATTCTCGTTATATCAGATACATTTGTTATTTCAGTTCTTTATTCATATGATATCATGCGTGGATGCTTATATGTATTATTGCAGTGGTCGTTGACTCATTATAGTATAAATTTATAGCTTGTTTCGGGTTATTTAAGGCTTAGCGCGTATACGTGAGGTATTTTCCTTGCGTATATGCATCGCCGACTCGTGTCGCGTCTCCGCTCCAGCATATTTTGGGAAGCGGGGCGTGACATAAACCTTCTTTACAGTTTGAAAATTCGACTTTAAGACTGTGGAAAAGAAACAATAGGGTGTTTAGTAGCCAAGCTGCTCGTTCCAGCAACAAGGGGCACTCAATTGTCCAAACAGCCCCCAAAACAACTGGTTCTTATTTGGCATTGCTTATATAAACTTTTCCTAGATACTCCACAACAATGTCAAAAGTGAAAAATAGCTCAAAACAAAGCCTAATTATGTAAAACCTCGAACAAAAATATCAACTTAGATTTAGGCAAAGTAAAATCCAGTAGGATCCAGATAGTAAGTGACCTACCTAAGTTCAGCTTCTTACGCTGATATAAGTGTTTTGGATGCAAAGCAGACCAGTTAACTTATACTAGATCTTAAAAAGGGGTCATTAGATGGAACATAGCCCATTGTGGTCAAATAGAAATCTGTAAGAAAGGAGCTCAGGATCCTGAAGGAAATATTAGGATTATTTCTTTCGTTCTTTAGAAATATTTATATGAGTGCTTTTGGAAGCAAAGCAGACCAGTAAACTTTTACTAGATCTTAAAAACAAGTCATTAGATAGAACATAGCCTATTGTGGTCAAATGAAATCTGTAAGAATGGAGCTCAGGATCCTGAAGGAAATATTAGAATTATTTCTTTGGTTCTTTAGAAATATTTAAGACTATTAAATTACAGTGGTTGCACTCTACAATGCAGTTAAGTGTAACTGCAAACTTGACTAAGATCTAGCAGCCCGTTGCTTTCATACTGTTCGACTAACCAGTTAGGTTCCAGTCAAAACAGAGACATGTAGTAATTGTTCAACAAATAGGCCGAATGACTGCTGGTAGCCATAGAGTTTCCTGCAATGGCAAGTCGATGGACATGATAAATAGTTTCGAGAAAAAGATGTTTGTATTTGACAAAATAAAAGTATCTTCCAAAGTATAAATATATCACCCTCAACCATCACCACAAGTTAAGAGTTTAATATGATATAAGAGCAATACAGATTCAATTCCTACTAGGCGTGCAATTAAAAAAAGCGGATTAAGAACAAAAATACGCTGCGCAAAACCCCAAGTTTCGGCCCATAAGGGCGCTCGACCTGCACGGCCATGTTAGAATATAAATATATCGCCCTCAACCTTCACAACAGCATCATAATTTTTGTGCAGTGCCAAAGACTTAATAGTACCTAACATGGTTTACGGAAAAAGAAAAAAGGAAGCAAGTATAAAAAAAGGAAGTCTGCGTAGCCTGCGTGTATGTCAAAGAAATATATTTTCTTACCACTTGTTTAGATTGAACTAGCCAATCACCAACACTCGCTGATTTTCTTAATGGAGACCCCTGAAGAAAGCACAGCCTTATAATATGATGAAAGTACTAGTATAGGTCCAAATAATGAATTTGCATACAGATCATTTGTATTCCAAAATGAATGCATACCTGAGATGACCTCCTTGGAACTGAACATAACGGGATATCCTGGCAATGCAGCATTTAGTTAAAAGACAGTTGAGTTTCTAAAAGACCATGTTTAAAGATTGCAAGCTGACCTTCACAAGATCCACATTTTCAGATGTAACTGAAAATCGGCCTTTTATTTGCACCATGTTTGCCTTGGACTTGTCCTCTAACGGATCACCATATCCTATAAGAAGAGAAAGAAAGAAAGTCTCCCTTCTGTGTCACTCATGTTCATCTATGATGTGATTGCCAATAAAATAAGTAGCAAGAACAAAATCAACATGCATTCTGTAATTCAGAAGAATCAGTTCTTTGAGGAAACCTTCTTTGCATTCATTTACATGAAACTTTAAATAGTCAAACTAAGGAGAACTAATTAGATATATATTCAGAACTGTATGACAGGTTTTCTTACCTCCTGAAGATCGCATAGGAGCAGATAAACTGTTTGCAGAAGCACGATTTGGAAGCATCAATGGACCACTAAAGTTTGGTGCCTTCCTTACGTCACGTTTATACTTCTCATTAGCTAGTTGATTGTCACCTTCAGACCTGTTTAAAGTAAGATCTAATATATCTTAAAATTCCATGCATTCAAGAAATGCTAGCTCCTAAATAATTTCATCACAGTCTATTTTCCACTTGAAGTACCTTCTGCTGGGAAAATATTCCTAATCCAATGGGTGAACCATAATCATTAAGTGTTACTATGCTCTAAAAGGGCTTAATTATAACAGGGTCAATTATTTATTCGTGAACTTTCATTATTGAACTGACTGATGTGATGGGTAAAATGAGAGAGAGAACAGTTTCAAACGAAGTTCTATAGTTATGTATATGATCCAAAAAATTTCATATTCAATTAAAAAAAAAACAAATTTGTTAGAAACTTTGACCATTAGCACTTATCATTTGCAATAGAATGGAACAAACTATGGCTGTTGCCTTTTTAGCACGGCATATTATATTTCTACTCCAATAGTAAAAAGATAACTTCTGGTTGATATAAAAAAATAACTTTGAATTCTGCTAGCAAAAAAAGAAAAGCAACAAAGAGATAAACTCAATATATTTGAAGTGAGACCCACGAATTGTTATCTGCTCAATATACTGGAAGTGAGACCTATTTCTAGATGCATCAACAATCTGCCCAACATGATTACTAAAAAAACAACATGAGCACATTTCTCATAGATAGACATTTGCCTCAAGAGATGATTTGGATGGAAAAAGAACACTGTGAAGGAACATTTCTGCCAGGTCTCAATGCAACATATTGTAAATTTAGCATGCATGTCATATTCAGTGGCTCATAGTATCCAACAAACTGTTGTTTCTGGAACTTGATTTAGTTTAACATACTAGGTTTCAGATGCACAGCTTGTTAGGCGATACACAAGTTGTCTAGCGAGACCTGGATATTGGGCTAAGGCCACTGTCAACACAAAAGGTTAACTAGTTAGATCTCTCTCTCTCTCTCTCTCTCTCTCTCTCTCTCTCTCTCTCTCACACACACAGACACAGACAGAGTGACTCCACAAAAAGGTCACATATCTTCAAAATGTGGGACATTTCACACATGATGTCCTTAGTAATAGAAGCAGGTAACTCAAGAGAAGATCAACAGTCTCCATCAACCCAAACAACAATTCCCACTCAATCAACTCATGTCAGCTATGTAGCACGGACGCTCCTACTAGGGAGTCGTGTCATGTCTGAAACGTGTCCAACACACGTGCCGTGTGTATTTTTAAGAATTTGTTATGTGTCCGCGTATCGTATCCATTTCAATGTTGCAGTGTCCGTGCAACATAGCATATCATGTACACAACATTTGCCATTGGGGATAAAGTCACACATGACCTCCTTTAATAATATCAACACTTAAACTAGACACAAACCCAGCCATCCCCATCTTGGTTCATACCCATGAGCCCAATAGCTTGTAGACATTAAAATAGGGTCCTTGTTATGATCTTTGCAAACAAACTTGCACCTTGGCAAGATCTTGACACCAGCTGTTGGAGACATGAGTCCGATCATTACTCCTCCGGCTTCAAGACTACCATTTTGAGATAAACCTGAATTATTGTCAATCTCACATGCTATAACATAGCAAATGCTCAATGGGCAAATCCTAAATCAACTTTGGAGATGATCCATATAATCATGGTAAGAATTAAGTCAAAATTCTGCTTTTTGAATCAAGATAATTTTATGTGTTCCATGTTCCAGCAACTTAACACCTGATATTAAGGAGCTTACATCATGCCACCATCACCACCATGCTTAACTTCCGAAATGATAAGCATGGGCTCCAGCATCCACTAGCCACCACCATGATCTACTCCCTGAACCTTAGGATGTATTCTCATGCTGTTTTTTTTTTTTTGGGACACAGACGACTTATAGAGTAATGAAGATATAAAGCTTAGTTGCTGAGACAATCTTCGGCACAAAAGGTTATCCTTCCACTTGTCATGCAACCATAACTATTGGTTATTATTCTAATTCTTGAAAATGCTTTAAAAATTGTTCAATATTGTCAATTCTTACAAACTAACATAGGATGTCACTACTTATTTGTTTTGCCAAGACTTCTGTCCACACTAACTGAAATATTTCCCATTCTAAACTCTGTGGGAGTAAATCTATGACAGAGAATGCTAAGAAATATGCATTCTTAAACCATGTCAATGCCTCAATTGTTCTGGTTAATCAACAATAATGCTCGTCTTTGTAAGACTTTAGCTAGTTACTACAGTAACTTTGTGTTCTTTCTGTCAACTCATAAATTTTTATTGATATTGGCAGAAGAAACAAATGTCGACCCACAACTAGTCCATTTGCTATGTTATAATTCAAAAGATAATTAGCCTATGCTTATTGTTTACTAGTCTCCTCTCTCGTCCACCTATCAATCATAAATTCATAATGTTGAATTAATTTAGTATATATCTGTTTTCCTACCTCCTAACAAATCATACAACCTGATTCGGTACATACATTTTCTGCTGACATAATTGATCCCAGTCTACCATATGATGAATCGAGATTGTTATAGTTCATAAATGCGGACATTTATGACCACTATCTTAAGAAAAGGTTTCTATGTATATCGGGATACTCATCTGGAGAGGACATGCATTACTCCAGTACATTTTAGAGATGAAGAAGCTTCCGAGTACCCCTCACTTTTATGTTTTTAATTTTTACTCATACATAAACTTTTATTCATGTTTTCCCCCTACTTTTCCCTTTGGAAGAAAAGGCACATATTATCAGATGCTTTAACCCTACAGTAGTTTTGTGATCATGCATTACTACTATTAGTTTAATGATACAACTACTGATTTCATGTCAATGTTTAAGCTTATGTCAGCACTAACTTATAATATATGCTGACCTAGAAAGCACGGACACTTCAAATGTAGAGTCGTGTCATGTTGGATATGTGTCGGGCACAAACACACATATCAGACACGAAACTTCTATTTTCAATGTACTTTTTAGAATTTGTTGTGTATCGATGTCTCGTGTCGTATCGTGCCCATGTCCGTGCAACATAGACGCTACATATAAACTCTTAATATTTCCATGATGTGGTTATAAATTCCCTGACATTGATTAGCTATTAGGATACTGAATATGTTTTTGTGATTCTTTTCCGTTGCTAAATACAAGACATGAGCCTTGGTCTTCCAACAACAAACACCGCCATTTACCAATGAGCCAGGCCTCAGTTCATGATTTCATTTTTACTTCCATGTCAACATTTCACTTTTTGCGTCTTTCATGAGAATGTTTTAACAGATGGCAAACATTTATAACTTAACAATTCTGGTTCAACTTTCATGACACTGTTTTAACATAGGGCAAAAGTTTCCACGATTGCTGAACATGTGACAAAGGGTAGCACATGAAGAATTGTGAAAAGCAGGATCATGGGAAAAGGGGCATAAGAATCTCACCCACTAACAAATTTTTTTCCCTATTTAGTGATGGTGGATTGCAGGAGAAAAAGATAACATTCTTAGAAGCATATTATATAAGACCATGTTAACATTTCAGGAATGCACTGATCTTCTAGAGTCATATTCCATGAAACAAATATCGTTATCATAAAAATGAAAGAAAAAAAAAACATTAAAAAGAGAGAACCTATCAGAAACGCGTCCCCTTTCTGAGAATGAGTTGCTATGCACATTAGATGGGATAAGTGGACCACTATAAGTTTGGTGCTTTTTCCCAACTTGGCTTTTCCAGTTGTTGGGCTCTATGCTCTGTTTTGATGTTGATGGTGTTGAATCATTTTTGGATCTGCTTTTCTCATATCCATTAATAACTTCTTGATTGTGAGAGACTGACAAAGCTTTTTCTACAGGTTCATCTTTTGTACTTGGCCACCTAGTCCCCGACCCTTGTGCAGCAGATAAATTCTCTCTGCATAAGAACATCACAGATTTCAGCAGATAATCTTTACTAACAAACAGTGTGCTTGATGCACGAATGTCCATCAACCAGCTACATTCTGAATATTGTTTTCTTTGCAACACAATAACATCATGATAGTACTTTTAGATCCATTGACATCAAATGACAGTTGATTTGCACATGATAAAATCAAGTCTGGTACACAAACAAAGCCAGAACATAAAACTTAATGTATTGACAGTTCATATGTTTTTGATTTGAACAGGATATTAATACTGAAGACAATTTTTTCCTCACAAAAACCAGATACAGACATAATTACAAGAATTTGACTGACTATAATTTGTACCAGCATAAGAATGTAACCTCAGCTAGCTTTGATGAACAATGTAAATTGTAAACTTCATAGTTCATACATTAAGTTGGTTGCAGTCAGGATACCAATTTACTATGTTATTACAATGCTTAAACTTAAACCAGTTATCATATAATCAGGGCTCAATAATATCATTTGTTGACTGTTCGACCAAGCATAAAATGTATTCTGACACTACTTCAATGGACATTTAACATCTAAACATTAAACATTCAGAATGAGCACTTGGTTCCTTATACATGTTCTGTCATTCAGAATTGTTGTGGACCAGACTAAATTGTAGAAAACCACTGTGAACTTCTTATTTGCAATTTCCATGTGTTTGCTTGCTATAGATAACTACCATGAACTTTCTAAAAGACTTTCACTAAACTACCATGATCCACCCTCCATTCTTGGGACAATTTGGATCAGAACAACAGTTACTGCCTAAATTGCATAGATTCAAACCTTTCCACTTCAAGTTTTACATATGGAACAATAGTGGATCGTGTACAAAACTGTTTTGGAAAATTTCATGGTATTTGTCTTGTAATAAAGCAAGTGTATGGTTTCTATAGTTTTTGCCTATCCATAATATACATATCAGATCACTAGCACAATGACAATCAAAACTTATGAATGTTATCATGGTTCAAAGACTCGGCCGAGTCGGAGACGAGTCGGCCGAGCCGTATCCGTCTCGGCCCACTCCGAGACGAGTCCGAGTCACGAGTCGGTCGACTCAACTCAAAGGAGACCGACTCAGCCGAGAATTGGGTTGACTCGGTCGACTCGACATTATGATGATGATTTTGTGGCTCATCGCAATTCAATGTGGAAATAACTACATTAACATGTATTTATGAATGTAGTTTGTGCAATTTACTATATTGTGCATGTATTGTGATATACTTCTACCGACGACGCGTGTATTTATGATTTCGCTTTATGTTTAGTGTGCTAGGTGATATATTTGGACATGTAACACATAAATGTGGATATCTACATTTCTTAAAGATTTGTCGTGATTTTTTGAAATTTTGAGTTTTCTATGTAGCGTTTTGCGCGTATCGCCCGATACCGATCCGAGTCGCCGAGACCGATCCGTCTCAACGCCCGCCGAGTCGGCGGCCGAGACCGCGACTGTGAACCATGATTGTTATGGGTGTGTATATAACAAGGAAACCAGCAGATTAATATCTCAAAACTGAGAATCTACCAGGGTTGAAACTGACATCTATCAAGATATGGCCTATTCCTAAATTCCCTGCATCCTCAACTGGACATTGCTCACCTGCTTGAGAATTTGCATCTCTACAACTTTGCAGTCATGCGCAGACACCATGAAATATAGCCAGTGCTTGGAAGCCAACTGCAGTGGTCACACAATAGAGTGGGGAGTTCTACTTGTACCAATATTTGGCAAAGCTGCTACGAAAACATGACTATTATCTGCTGTCATATTTTTCTCTCAGTTTGAAGGACAAAATATTATAGATTATTCAAGAATTAGTTTTAGGGTTCTCTTTTATCATTTACCGGTGTCTTCCGCCATTCCTTTGCAACATCTACACTTCGGTAAATTAAATAATCTAACTGGTTGGTACTTTATCACACATATGGAACTTTTGCCGATCTTATTCAGTAGGCCTTCATTTCATACCAAAACTTTCAAATGCTGCCTCCTTTACGCATCCTTGCCCTTTCAATCAGTTTGGAAGACTTTTTATGTTATTTGAAAATTGTATATGGTATTTTGGTTTGGGAATATGACTACATTTATCTCTTTGGTAATTCATTGATTGTCTTAACTTCTTTGAGATTGTTACATATAGGAATTACTATATGTTAGAATATAAAAGTATTACCCTCAACCCTCACTATAACTTCGGATTGTTGGTGTAGTGCAGAAACTTTTATATGGTATTGGAGTTACCTATCAAAGTTACCCACATTCAATTCTCACCAGACGCGTACTTGAAAAAAGATGGATTAAAATATACAATTATGCAAAATCCCAGGTCTCCGCCCATAAAACGGGCTCTCGACTTGTGGGGACTGTTAGAATATAAAAGTATTACCCTCACCACAGCTTTGGAGTTTTGTGATAGTCAGAGGGACTTTAATACTATCCATGGTTTGTTCCAAGTTATAAAATTGAAAACACTAGAAATAAGAAAAGATTCAACCAGGATAACAAGTGTAGGGGGAAAAAAAAATAATAACTAGTGATTGAAGTTAGCAAAATTTTGATGAGTAGGTGTCAATACATGCCAAATTGTCCCCCATACAGCTACTCATTTTAGCCCCATAGCTCCATTAGGTTTTGATGATGATTGTTCAAAACCCACTTTACCCAAAACTTCAAACTGATAAATCATGGAAATGTATATTAAGCAATTTTAATACCCCCCCCCCCCCCCCCACCCAACCCGGCCACCCAAAAAAAAAAAACCACCACCACCACCACCAAAAAGGAAAATTAAAGCACCAATAGAATTAAGAGAAGAGAAACCATGTAGGCCTTCAAGCAACATTTAAAGGCCTCCAATGTAAGGATGACTTGGTTGAATTTCACAGTACAAATACGTAGAGGATGTGACAATAATAAAATTATATGAGTTTACTTTTATCTATAACATGAATTTGGAAGGCCATAATGGATAAAAAAAACTCTATCAGAATAATCATAATTTTCTATTAAGAAAGTAGACGTATAAAATGAGTATACATTGTAAATTAAAATACGTTTTCGAAGACTGAGTATACATTGTAAATTAAAATACGTTTAAGAAGCATCTGACAGGTATCCATCTAGTACCGGACATCTAAGTCTCCATACATTTCTGATGTGGGTATGGGCTCCATTATCGAAATATTCATGCAGCATAGCAGAAAATCACATTACCCAAAAGGTTGAGCTGATGGGTTTGTGAGACAATAAGGTTTATCAAGAAATCTTAGCACTAAATAACAACTAAAAAACAAAATTTAGACCTAGCTCTTCCTTTAGTTTCTCAAGAAGGTTAAACGGCATGTATTGCAAGTGCAAACAAGCTTTACCGCAAGTGTCTAAGGAAGAATAAACAGATGGTCATAGAGGGAAGGCAGGTGATAAAGCAGCTCAAGTATAAAAGTTACTTCAAGCAATACACTTCAGTACATGGCAATGAGGTTAAACTAAAGGAGATCATAGATGGAAGAGAGAGCCTAATACCGAGGAGGTCAAATATGAAAGGACAGCTCTTATGACTGGGGAACAGACTAGGTGAGTCACGAAATGCTTAACAACTAGTTTGAGGGTTGTGTGTAACAATAATGACATAGAACTTGTCCTAAACTAGATTTATATTTTTCTAGCTCATAGACTCTCTGTCTTGAATTTCAGGTGGGGGTTATACCATATATATTCTCAAATTTTTAAGGTTTGCTTATTTTCTATAACATACAAGATAAGACTACTCACAATTTAAAAATTTTAGCACCATTTCAATAAAAATATGGATGTGTTACTTGATTAAACCAACCACTAAAGTCGGAGAGATAAAAGGGATATGCTTCCTAAACTGACCAAAATGGACAAATTTAAGCTATTTTATTTGATAAATTATAAAATTATTTTAAATATGCATTAGCTTATTAAAACTCACTGTTATCAGTTTTTAACTCCAAGATGAATAGGGGTATACACACAAAATAACTCAAATTACAAGATTATATATCAAAATACTGTAAAGGGAAAGATGAAATATGAATATACAAAAACATGGGGGATATATAATAAAAACTCTTTCATTTAAATACCTCAAGTAGGGCTTAAAAAATAAAAACTTAACAGACTCAACTTATTATGGTAATAAAATTCATATAGTTTGCTCTGACAGGCGATATAATTGTGCAGAAGCGCTAGCTGACCTGCAAAGGAATGTAACAGAGAGGCTACCTAACTTTTAGAAAAGCTAGCGGATCTACAGCAAAATGCATCAGTTCATGCCATTAGCTTATTAAAACTCACTGTCATCAGTTTTTAACTCTAAGATGATATACGGGTATACCCACAAAATCACTCAAATTACAAGCTTATATATCAAAATAATGTGAAGGGAAAGATGAAATATGAATATACAAAAACATGGGATATATATAATAAAACTCTTTCATTTAAATACCTCAAGTAGGCCCTAAAAGACTAACAGACTCAACTTATTATGGTAATAAAATTCATATAGCTTCCTCTGACAAGCTATATAATTGTGCAGAAGCGCTATCTGGCCTGCAAAGGAATATAGCAGAGAGGCTACCTAACTTTTAGACAAGCTAGTGGATCTGCAGCAAAATGCACCAGTACATGCCATTTTGCTGGTGGAGTGCCATGTCAGTGAGGAGGTGACATATGCCATTTGTCCTCTATCCGTAATAAAGGTCAGTTGTCCTTATCACTGGATAAAGCATGTAGCATTGTTGCTACCCTAGAAAGAAGGCACAAGGTATTAATCTCCATTGAAGAGAGAGATCAAGATAGTGGATAAATCTCAAGGCAAAGGCGTGCTTTTGTGCTTGTGTTTCCTTTCTCTCCTCCTCTATTAACTCTATCTTTCTACTGAGCTTGCTTTGATCATCATAGGTCATGGCCTTGAAACTCATTTTACATTTTTGTTACAAAGTAGACATGTTCCTTCCTATCTCTTACTATACCTTCACTATAAGCTTTCATTATATCATCTATATCAACAGTGTTCATACTGTTCAATCTTACTGTAATTTTAATTTTTTCGCAATTGAATTTTAACTCCACATGACCTGTCAATTGGTTCATCAACTCTATCACCTTCCCAGTGAGGTTGCCTTTATAAAATTTTCACCAAGATGGTATTTTTTTTAGATAAACAAGAACCACATACAACCCCCCGTACATGAAAGAATTGCTTCACTCCCTCTCAGTTGCTTCTAGCATGAATATCCTTCCTTACTATTTAACATTTAGCATTGCTAATTTAGCCATTCAGCTGGTGGTTTGGATCTTGCCACTCAATCACAATTCTTGTTCTATTATGTTATCATACATGGCTATAAATTAGCAAAGATACCAAGCTTTGAACAAAAAACTTTACCTTTTAATTCACCAGTATGTAAACTTCCAGTCCAGTTTACGCTAAAAGGAGACAATACATATTATGTGCTCTTTGTTTGAATTCTTTTTCTTGCATTAATAGGTAATAGCTAATATGGGTATGATTTTTTTCACATTTTTCAACATTTTTAACTCTATGGTTAACACCTATCTTTCAAAATTCAACAAGGACTTTCTAGATGACATGTTCGGACAATATCTCCTCCTAGTTCCCTCACAGGTCTTATTTTGAAGTGAATGAGAAAAAGAGAGAAAGTATCAGCACATCCTACTCTTTCATGCTGCTGAAGCTATTTCGGCTGCTGTCTATCTTATCACATTCTTCCTTTCATCCTAGTCCACAAAGAGGCTGTTTGTTTGGACGTAAAAGCCGTAAAAGGCCGTAATTTGTAAATGACTTACAACCCAATTACAACTACGGCGTTTGTTTGGACCGTAATTCGTAAAAGACTTACGCAACCCAACTATCACTAACTTGCAACCCAATTACCACTCACTTAGAGCCCACTTACAGTTAATTTTGTGGTCATGCAAATTTGTATTATTTTTTATTATGTTAATATTAAATTTTTTTTAATATTTAGCATTTTTAGTCTTTATTTGCAATATTAAAAAAAATTTAAATAGCCAAATAGTTAATTTTGTGGCCAACTTTTTCACATATGACTTACACATTACGACAACAAAACACCGTAAAACACAATACACTCTCTCACTTACAACTTTATATTACCTACCAAATACCGTAAAACTTACATGCATGTAACTCATTTACAACTGTAAAAAAATTTACCATTACAACTTACGAATTACGGCCAATTACGATGACCAAACAGACCCAAAATCTAGTTGTCAAACGTCATTTTGCTCAGTTGCGGGAATTTCAATGCACATGCTCTTGACCAAGGATGTTTACAGGATTATTATCACAACAACGGTACTCCGTCTCTCTCTTGTACTCTGACTCTCAACTCACAGTGGCATTTGTTGTGACTCAACTCTGGATCTTCATCCTAGAAGACCCACGGAGGCTGAGCAGGTCTTCAGCTTCTCCGTCGTAACCACCTTGGTCAGCATGCCTGCGGTAGTCCAGCTCGTGTGTATCTTCACCAGTGATAACACAACGTCCTTCAAAAGAATGCAGATGAAGTGGTACCACACATTAATGTCCTTGTTCTGTCATGATAAACTGAATTGTTGGCAAGATTTATAGCACTTTGGATATCATTGTGCAGTAATAGAGTCACCTGCTCCTTGCTAAGATCTTTCGTAAAATCATTCAACCATATCAACTCCTTGCAAACTTCTGTCGCTGCAACATATTCAACCTCCGTCGTAGATAAGGCGACTATCTTTTGCAACCTCGACACCCAGCTCACTGCTCCACTTCCCAAAGTGAAAACATAATCAGTGGTACTCCTCCGACTGTCTACATCACCCGCAAAGTCGGAGCAACATATTTGTGTAGACGAACGTCCATGCCATTATAGCACAATGTCATATCTGAACTTCCTTTTAGATATCTCAAGATCCACTTTATAGCCCTCCAATGCTCTTTTCCGGGATGCTCATGTACCTGCTGACAACTTTCACTGCTTGAGCAATGTCTGGCCTCGTACATACCATAGCATACATCAAGCTACCCACAATTGATGCATATGGCACCTCCGACATGAGAGTCTTCTCATCTTCTGTTGTCGGAGCATGTGCCTTTGAGAGCTTGAAGTGACCTCGAGTGGGACGTTCACATGTTTAGCATCTGGCATGTTAAATCTCTTCAGCACCTTCTCCACGTAGTCGGTTGTGATATCTTCAACATGCTCTTTTCTCTCTTTGTTGATTCTCATTCCAAGAATTTTCTTCGCTGAACCCAAGTCCTTCATTGAGAATTCTTTCACCAACTTGGCCTTAAGATTCACAATCTCCTTCATTTTTTTCCGGCAACAAGCATACTAGCTACATACAGTGCTAGTATGATGTAGAAATTCTCAAACCACTTGAAACAACAACAATGATCAGCCTGCAGCCTTGTGAAACCACTACTAATCATGAATTTGTCAAACTTCAGAAACCACTACCTCGGAGCCTATTTCGAACCATAGACTCTTCTTGAGCTTGCAAATCAGCTGCTCCTTTCCTGGCATGACATAACCATGTAGCTGCATCAGATAGATGTCCTCCTCCAAATCATCATGGAGAAACACAGTTTTAACATTCAATTGTTTTAGATGCAAGTCCTCTACTGCCACAATGCTTAAAATAAATCTAATAGTAGTTAGCTTCACAACATGAGAGAAAATCTCATTAAAATCAATACCTTCTCGCTGTTAAAATCCCTTCACAACCATCCTCGCCCTGTACCTCTTGGTGCCATCATGCTCCTTCAACTGGTAGACCTACTTATTATACAGGGCTTGTTTGCTTTCTGACAGTTCAACCAAACCCCATGGTTCTCCATGAAAGACTGTCTCGTTAACCATAGCAAGCTCCTATTTGACCTTGTCTTCCACCTGCAAAGCCTCATAATACTCGGGCTCATCACTGTTAGCCAACAACATATAGTGTAAGGAAGGAGAATATCCCTTTGAAGCTCTAGTCATCCTGATTGATCGCCTCAACTCGCTTTGTCAAAGGCTCTACTCGGAGTTCCTCGTTCCCTTCTGGTATACTCCAAACATTCTTCACAAGAACATCATCAAGTTCGACAAACTCTGAGTCCGCAGCATACTGCTGCTCCGGAGTGCTTCGAGATGCCACTCAGGGATTCTTCTCCGAAGTGCTCCTCTTTGTCAACAAGTCTTTGTGCATCTTCTTCTCATTGAATACATCTTTATGTCTAAGAATCTTTCAGTTTTTTGGATCCCAAAACCGATAGCCGTTCTCGCTTGTCCTGTACTCAATAAAGATGCATCTCTTAGACTTCGGATCCAACTTGCTTTCGCGATCTAGCTCCACATGGACATATTAAATACAACCAAAAGTACGCAGGTGGTTCAAGTTTACCACTTTGTCAGTCCATAGTACCTCCGAAATCCCACAGTTCAGGGGCACCGATGGCCCTATAGTGATCAAATATATCGTTGTGTTGACTACATCTGTCCAGAACTGCTTGGGCAATCTAGTGTGTATCCGCATGCTGCTGGCATACTCCAGTATCGTCATGTTCATGCGCTCCGCCACCCCGTTCTGATGAGGGTTTTCCAGAACTGTCTTCACTTTACGGATTACCAACTCACACAGAACTCTTTGAATCTGTCATCGCAGTATTCGCCCCCATTGTAGGACTTGAAGCACTTAATCTTCATAAATGTTTCATTCTCAACTTCGGCCAACCACTTCTTAAATACATCGAACACATCTGGTTTGTGCTTCAAGAAATAGATCTAAACCTTTCTACTTGAATCATCAATAAGTTCACAAAATACAATGAGCCTCCGAGAAAGGGAACTAAAACTTTACCTCACATGTCAGTGTGAACTAACTCCAACCTTTCTGCCTTTAGAGTCTTTCTCGCCTATGAGAAACTGACTCTTCTCTGTTTCCCGTAGACGCAGTCTTCACGTAAATCTAAGTTGATAGATTTCAATCCCGGCAGCTTATCCTTAGAGAGCATAACCTTCATTCCTTTCGCTCATATGCCCAAGCCTCCAATGCCACACTTCGGCATCCAATTCCGACGAAGCAACTGAAATTGATACTCTGAAACCTGACGTCATGTAGAGGGTACCTTCTTTGCCGCGTGCCATCACCATGGCACCCTTCATGATTTTGCATACATCACCGTCGAAAGTGGTCTTCATCCCTCCATTTGCAATCTGATCGACAGAGATCAGATTTTTCTTCAGCTTCGATACATGTCTAATGTTTCTCAATTTCAACGTCAAGCCATTAGAAAGGCTAACCATCACATCGCCTTTCTTGACAATGTTGCAAAAGATGTCGTGTCAGAAAGTGCAAGAAAGGAGGCGCCCAAATCAATCACCCATGATTCGCTGGAACCAGCCAAGGAGAGAATCAAAGTATCGGATCCATCACTCTCAGTGACATACGCAGAACCTTCTCTATGCTTTTTCCTTTTCTGTCCTTCTGCTTGCAGTCTCTGAATATGCCTCTTCTCACTGCACCGGCAACACCCGGCACCCCTTGACTTGAATTACCTCTCCCTGATTTGAATTTGCCATTCATTTTCTTAACTCTATTCCTTGATCTTCCTCTTCGATCAATACTCAGGGCACTCCTTGATGTCTCAGCCGACCACGATGACATTATGCGCGCCTCTTCGCTGAGAAGTACACCGACCACATCATCAAACTTCAAGGTTCCTATCTCACAAAAATTGCTCACCGCCATCACGAGACCATCCCAAGCTCTGGTAGACTGGACAATAGAACCAGCACCCTAATTTCATCATCGAAATTGATCTCAACAGATTCCAACTTGCCTCGTTAGCGTGCTGAATTCATTGAGATGCTCATCGCCACTTCTGTTGTCCGCCATCTTCAGGTTGAACAATTTCTTCATCAAGAAAACATTGTTTGAAGCTGAGAGTTTCTCGTACATCTTCGAGAGGGCCACCATCAAGTGTAGGGTTGTCTTCTCCCAGGAGATGTTGAATGCAATAGTCAATGCCAAGGATAATCGGATCTCCTTTAGGGCTTTCCGATCTAGAATATCCTACTCCCCGTCGGACATCTTCGGCTTTTAGGCCTTTCCACCAGCAGAAGATATAGATCTTTCTGGTACAGGTTATCTTCGACTGCATCTTCCAGAACTCGAAGTTCGCACTATTAAATCTTTCAACTCTGATCTTTACTTCATCTGTCATTATGAACCTTTCTCTGATACCAGTTGTTAGGACCGACAACAACGAGGACGAAGAAAAGATGCAAAAAACAGATCAATCAAAAACACCAGAAATTACGTGAAAACCCCAAATCGGGAAAAATCACAGAGTCACATAAATCCACTATTTATCAGAGATTATAGGGAAAAAGAGAATCCTCACAGCCACTCTGTACAATGGCACTCACAATAGTATAACTATTGATGCTTTTTCGCTTGCTTGCTTAACTCTAATGACGACGCATCTCCTTTTATAGTAAAAACTAGAGTTACAAGTTATGAGATCCCTAAACTGCCCTTGACGTTTTTTTTTAAGTTTCGCTGGCAAAGAAGTTTCTGGACTAGACCGCTTTCAGGCTGCACCAGGCCGCTTTCAGGCTGGAAACTTCCGGGCTAGACAAAGCCGCCTCCGCTAAGCACCTCTGATTCACTACGGAGTACTCCTCCGACTAGGTGTTTCGGAGTGATCTTCCGCTCCAAAGTCTCCACTCCGGAAGGCTCTATCGCTCCGTCCTTGTCATTAACCTGAAACTCTGAACTCGCCCAATGTTATAACCCGAAAAGCCCCATCGGGGGATCATCATGTTACTCCGTGGTAACAGTCCATTAAGGCAATAATCTGGCTCCACAACTTAACAGATACTACATACCTATTGATAATTTTTGTCCATGTCCTTGAGGCCGAACTCAACAATTTCTATGAGAGGGGTCATGTATCTCAATTGACACCCCTAGACCATTCGCCTATGTAGATGATTTGTGGCTGTAAAAAATAAGGACAAGATGAACTATAGCTCTATTTATTGCATATATGTTACTTCCTAGGAGTGATACAGTACGGAAACGTGTTCTGTTTGAGTTAATGGATTTATGTGTGCCTCAAAAGTTGAATAACTTCCCTATAGCAATTTTATCTACTTTCCCCCTTCTTCTAGATGTTTTCTCAAATCTAGGAAAACTTGGAAGATGTCAGCTCACATTTTAGGACTTTGGCAAGCCCTTTTCTCATCCATAGTTTCTTTGGCCAAGAAGTTGGCACTAATTATGAGAGGGTTGTTGTCAGGTCAGCAGTCGTAAAATCTTACCAAATCTTTCGTGGAGCCTTTCTCCATACCTGAATGCATCTTGATGATCATGGGAAGAAGCTTAGATGACGATGATGATGATAGTGATGAGTAAGTACTTAATACATGCTCTTTTCTAGAATTTTTTTTGCCAGGAGTTCGGTTGTCTATCTTCAACCTCAGCTCGCCCTTTAGGTTACTTAGCTGAGAATTCTCCCATGCTCCACCTCATGCACCCTCCCAGTAGTATTTTTACTAGTGATCACACTCCACCTTCCTCCTACTCTTGGCATATATTACCAACACCACGATGGCAAAGGAGCCTTGGTCAATCAGCCTAATGCTTTCCTTACTAAGGTGCCAAAACCCCTTTCTTACCTGATAGGCTGACCCATGTCACATCTGATCATTTTTCCTTTAGTTATTAACAGACAACCCTCGTCCTAGCATTATTTGGAACAAGAAGAAATACAAGAACATGAAGAAAAAAAACTGCAAAGTAAAACATTGCAATGAGTAATCCACACCGTTGGTCTTGATCGTAGCTACTTTGTGTATGGATGGAAATTATATGCTTTAGAAATTTTTAGTCTATTATCGAGTGATTGTTTGAAAAGGAAAAAAACAGCAATCGACTATACAACAAAGGGACCACTTGATTCATAGCTCAGAATTCTTTCAAACACAAGAATTTCTATCTATAACATTCTATTTTGTGGAGATTGATAAGAACGGTGAATAATCTCCATTGTGGCAGCCTACCATATAATTTGGTAAGTTGGACAAACTGAAAAACTTCATCCTACAAACAAGCTGTAAGATTTTCCCAAAGCATCTTGTAATTCCTTCAATGCAAAAGAAAGTCATTATAATGATATGATACAGATACTTCCATAAAATCTCACGTACAAGTTTTCAAAAAATATAAATAAATAAATAAATAAAGTATCATGTACAATAGAAAATTCTTATGTTTGTCCACACAAATACTTAAAGAAAGCTCAAAATCATGAAACCAACATGAAATTTAAATGGTGAGAAGATTTAGGTACAGGAGATGTCTCACCTGCTACCAGTTCCATCAGCAACTAATGACTTCCCAAGAATAGATCTAGAAGTAGATGGATCCTGGTAAGGTCAAAGAATCTTTCAATGATGATTCAAGCAACATCAGATAAGCATACAAATTCAATTATTAAAAAAATTGAGTAAAAGGAACATGAACATAATCATGTAAGGAAAAAGATTCAAGCAGCATGCATAATAGCACGCAAGAAAATAATATAAAATGCTCTAATAACAAAGGGGGGAAATTTAGATAACCTTATTATTGGTAAACACTCTCGTGCTACCATCCTCTTCCTTAGTTTCAGAAAGGTCCTCATCATCCTGAATCTATTAGACATTCAGAAATGTCAGCTACGATTAAAACATGCATATGAGCTAGAAATTTATAATTTCTCAAACCAGTAATAATCCGAAAGTATGGCAGAATCTAGAAAAGGAATATGCTCTAATATCAGAAGAAAGCAATCAGAGGAACATACCAGAGATGCTTGGGCTTTCAAATCTTCAACGTCGAAATTCCATGCACTTACACCTCTCTGGTACTCACTCTGTTAAAGGGATCATAAAAATTAGCTTACCAAACCTGTGTTCTCATATTCATTTATTTTTTCTGGCACAATCTAAATCACTTAATATTTGACATATATAACACCTCCTCTAGGTGTTTAGACTTTAGATTAAGTCCCCCCTATAGAACAAGAAGAATGTGAGTCTGCATTTCTATCCATATCACTTTTTCAAGTAAAGATATGAACTTTTGCATGGAATAATTGATTGACAGGAAACTTCATTATATAAATACTCCAAGGGTCTAACCATTAGCATGCAAACATGCATTATTATGACAGCAGAGAGCAGAAGTTGATTAAGTTCAGTTGAATGTGCATAACAGTGACGAAGCAATTCGACAGCGCCATAAAAAAGGCGCAAGTACACTGGTTTAAATTGATCCATGTAATGTTTCTAACTAAGGTCATAAAGGTACTAACTGATACTCTCAACTCTAGCACTTGGATGATAACAAGAAATGACCAAAAATATGAAAGATACATGCATAAGAAATGAAAAATAAATAAATAAATAAATCGTCTTAAGATGATGAATGAAGTTAAAATGAGATGAAAGACAAAGTGAAATGTCAAGACTTAAATAAGAGAAGAAAGGAAAGCACTGCTCACTGAACAAAAGCAACTAGGATAAATACAACCTGCCAAGAGTATCTCAAAAAGAAGTAACAATATGGTCAAAACCTGAATATTAGTCAGTCAAGGAAAACAACAAATGCCAGTATAGATGGGGAAGAACAATCACAACGTTGGAAAGAATATTTGGAACAATGTCCATTAGTATACTCTATGAGCAAAAAAGAAAAAGAAAAAGAAGTACAAAATATCTAACTGCTACTGCTGACCACTAGAAGCATATATCCACACATGAAATCTCCAACCAATGGAAACCAGTTGTAGCCATCACCTATACGTATTAATAAACACCTGACCAATGAGAGACAGAAATTTGCACAGGTTTGCTTCCCTCAAAGTTCAATGTAAATCCTTAGAAAATCCTATCATATTTCCCCTCTTCTAGGCATTCCAAGTGGTCTTTTATTAGGGTTATGGTAAGCCCTTCTCTAGTCCATAGTTCCTTAGGCAGTAATTTGGCACTAAATAAAGAGACACATTTACCACTGGCTGTAATATTCTTTCAAATCTCTCATGGAACATGGAGATTTGTGCTCCATAACAAACCATAATTTGATGTGAAAAGGCTTAGATGATGATGTTGATAATTTCCTGCACTCATATCAGATAAATAGCACAAGCAGATATTCTGATAACCAACAGATATGTGCTTGAAAATAGAAAGGACATGGACACAGTAACACAGCAAGTCCTTGTAATGTAGGATACCAGAGAACGGACACAGTACTGTATTTGTATGTGCATGCATGTGTTTATATTATATCAATATACATCAAAACTTAACATTGATAAGAAGCACACTTTGTTAAATTGTAAAAAGAAAAAAAAATGATCAAAATCTGTAACATCTAATCCAAATCAAACAAAAAAAAAAAAATGGAAGTCCAATCTAATAGCTCACCTAATACAAGTCTAGAAAGCTCATCACATGTTTGCAAGGTGTGGATTTTATTAGCATAGGAGCATTCTTGTATCAAAAGACCCTTTATATGTCTCTTTAAGTGATACTATGTCCACAATGTCCAGTACACAATGTTTAATTTTTTTTTTTTTTTTTTTTTAAGAAGTCAACATTTCTTTGAAACATAAATTTCTGGTTTCTTAAAACCTGACACAACCCTAAGGTGTCTGATTAATGTGGGGCTAGTATCATTCAAGCGTCCATGTTTGATATGTGTAGAAAATGAACACGAAACTCAATTTGAAGTGTCAATGCTTCATAGGTCTGCAATAGCTTTTGAGATAGCAATAATTCTCTAAACCAATTTATATACACAAGACACTTTGATGCCATTGTCATTTTGGAAAACAGGAACTTAAAATGATCTCACATTATACAGTTTGTTATTCATCAATTGATGATACACTTTTTATCTTACCGTTCCTTCATCTATGACTATTCAGTTGATTATCTGATAAGATCACATTTACAAGCATTTAAAACCTTTTGATGTTCAACGTTAATGTCTTAGATTAAAATATCAATAACACAAACCTCTCTATCGTTCATATATCTCTCTTTTAATGTTCCCTAATTTTTTAAAGAATAATGTAATGTCAATTTGTCACGCCCGTGGTATAATGTAACATATCACCATATCCATCTCCATTTACCTAGATGTTACTTTTTAAGGTTTCCAAAGCATAAGCTTTCCTTTATAAATTTTCTACTATTTATCTATTTTATGATTATTATTGATAGTTTACATAACAGGTTAATATACATACAGCACATACATTTATTTCTAGATGTATCCCCTACCATATGTATCTTGTATCCTAGTTTTCACTCGTTGCATCACCGTATTCGTATCATATCATATTACAATATCCATAACCATGCAACTTAGCTAATTTGTACTGAAGTCATCACCAAATCAAACACGAGTTTGTCCTATTCACCTTAATGTGGCAATTAAATTCAAAACGTTAATTAATTCAAACTCATTCTTAAGCACCATAATAATTGTCAAAAGCTTTGGCAATGTTTGATAATGGCAAACCAAGCTCTAATAGAAAACTAGACAAAAGTTTCACCCAATTTACAGGGAAACATCTCATGGGGAATTTTTCTACATAGAAATAGCATGAAATATTCTTAACTTTACAAGTTGCTATTCCGGTCACTTTTGCCCTCCAACTAGAAGTCAAAGATCCTATGTCCTTTCCTTCTTCCATCAAGTACATCTCTTTCTTGCTAAACCCTAACCCTAGTAAAATTGAACTAACTTCCTCTCCGTCTTTTATGCTCCACCAGCACTGTCTTCTCCACCAGCCTTCTAGCTTCTCCTCTCTCTCTCTCCAACTTCTTTCCCATTTCTCCACCAGCCTTTTGTCAGTCTCTAACCAGAATAAAGTAACGTTCTCCTCTCCTCCACTAACTCGAGCACCACCTCCTCCTCCATCACCACACCAGTTCTCTATCTTCTCATTTCCCTCCAATTTCTTCATTCCCATTTTTGCAAATCCTTAATTCCAATAAAATTAAACCCACTTCCCCTCCCTCCAATAGCATCACCACCACCCCCACCTCCATCCTGCATCTTTCTCTCCTTCCTCACCGCTCCACCGCCATCTCCATCTCATCACCATCACTCTCACCACCTCCTCCACTATTATGCCACCACCTCCTTCTCCATAAAGGCACTAATAAAATTGTTATTTAAATTACAAGAGGGTATTAATTTTGGAGTATCATATTGTAAAACGGGAAAATGTCAAGGGATCTGTTTCTGGTAAAATGACGCAGATAAGGAAGTGAAAATGCCGGCTAGATCTCATTCGAGCGCCAACGAACACTGAAAGGGACCTTTAGATAGGATAATACTCGAATCCATGAGCAAAAGCAACTCAAATCCACGAGCAAAGATAAACAACTTGAATTCACGAGCAATTTAAGAGGAAAAACTCAATTGAATTTATCAAAGGTATTGTGTGTGTACAAAACAAAGAGTACAATGGCCTTTAAATAGGCTTTAAAAGTAGTAGTCTAATCTAACAAGGAAAATAAAACAAAAATAATTTGGAATCCAATTGGACCCGAAAAACTCCTAAACAGAATTGAATTTTCTGATACAGAGGTCGGTAACATGTTAGTTGACTAATGGCTTTAGTTAGTTGACTAATGAACAAGCCCAAAAATTACCAACTCTCTTTTACACAAAAGTAGTCGACTATTGAGTCATGGCTAGTCGACTACTGAGAGAGTTAGTCGACAGCAGAGAGAGTTAGTAGACTAAGCCAAATATGAAACTCCCTGATGAGCGGACTTGTCAACTAATCTGAAAGACTAGTCTGCTAGTCTGGCTTTTTCTGCTGCCTTGACTTTGACCTGCCTTGATCTATCGATCATTGGACGTTGAGTGCTTGGTGTTCTATATCAGTCTCTCTCTTCAAAAGAACTTGTCCTCGAATTCTAATCAATAGAACTATGAGTGATGCCATTTTTAGCAAACTCGGCTTGAGGGAAAGTGTGATCCCAAAATCTTGATTCGCCTCGACAAACTTCATCAAACTCCATGTAGTGTTGCGTCATCGAACCTTCAATGTAAAAATCATCTCAGATCTATTGATAATCAATGTCAATTGGTTGGTGCTCCTGCATTATCCAGCTATACACATACATCATGCTCGCATACTTCATTGGTTTGCCTCCAAGAAGAAAATCTTTCAAAATATAATTGGAGATAGAACTTGGCATACCGTGCAGAACATATCGTGCCCACGTGCAAATAGTAGGTGATATGAACTTGAAGAATTTAAAATTTTCATCTCTAACACCTTCCATATGAAAGGATCTTGGAAACCATGAAGAATAGATGTTCCATGATACAGAATACCTCTCATGACTGGTAATCCTTCCGGGAGCTCGTCATGAACTTTTTGAACTCTTCCAACAATAGTTTTATCTTCTCGAAAATTCCAGCAGTTGGAGTAACTTCTCCTTTGACATCTAAAGCAAGGCTTTACTTTGTTTCCTTTGATTACACCAAAAACTCGCCTCGATTGCATATGGATATGAACTTAGGCTTCTCTTCTTCTGTAGACTTTGAAATAGGTAAAATATACTTCATAACCAAATTGTTGTCATCAAGAAATTTTGCCTTACCGACAGCCGCTTGAGTTTTCTAAATAAAAGTAACATTGGTTTGAATACCTCAGCCACTCATCTGATTGTTAGTTGCAGGCATATCAGTCGATGATGAATCTCTCTTAGTTGAGTGCTCTTCAATTAGTGGTTGTTGATGTTGCTTCGCTGTCTCGTTCGATCGATAAGATCTCATGAGAGGTGAGACCGAATCACCATCTCTTCTGCCTCCAAAGCAGGTTATTGGTTTCATCAAAGGAGAACACATTGTGTAGAAGTACGTATTTTTGAATTGAATACATGAACCCACTAGTGTACTTTGTCGCTAGTTGTTCTTCAGTTATAGCTAACCCGTAACGAGAGGAAAGCCAATAGAACTCTTTGGTGCAATAACGGTTTTATTTCCTTGGAAGCAACTCTCATATTGTTTGAACAAAATTTGATGATAATCTTGAGGGAGAAATTTACCTTATAAAAGTCGTCACATCCATCTCCAAGTTCTTATTGATGGTTTGCCTTGTTGCATATGGATGTTTTACAGTTAATTTTACTATGTCGCTGCTCTTCTTTTAAATTTGTAAGCTACAAACTTGACATGATTCTTCATGAAAATATAAGCCATGTCAAACAGCTTATTAATTCCATCAATCCAAATTAAGGAGGACTCAATATCAAGACTCTTATCAAAAGAAGAGATCCTAAACTCATCAGGATTTGAGTATCCTCCTCTTTTGTCATAAATAGAATTAGAAAATTTGTCTTCCTTATTAGGGTTAAGAAATTCACCTCCCCTGTTTAGATTAGGATTAGCGAACCTATTTCGCCTTCCATAGATCATCCTTTCATCTTTATAATTATCCTCAAAATTATTGTATCGATAGATGGGATTGCGCAAGTCCTCTTCGTAAAAAATTTCATTAAATTGAGGATGTTGTAGAGAATACCTTGGTGGTGGATGAAGTGGTGGAAGTGGATGATATGATGGTGGTTGATGTGGCAGAGGTTGTTATGGTAAAAGCTAATTCGATTGGCGATCATGTTCACTTCGGTACGTACCATCAGCTAGACTTCGATCATCAATCTTGAGGGATAACTTCTTAAGCTCTTGGATTACGTTGTCCACCTTCCTTTCAACAGTGCTCATCCTTCTGAAAAGGCCTTGCAATACATCGTCATCTCCTGACATCATCGGAAAGTTGCCGAAGTTCTGATATTCCTTGATGCAAACAAGAAAGCAAAGATGTCGGCTAGATCTCGTTCTAGCGCCAACGAACCCTGAAAGGAACCTTCATGTAGGATAATACTCGAATCCACGAGCAAAAATAACTTGAATCCACGAGCAAAGATAGACAACTCGAATTCACGAGCAATATAAGAGGAAAAAACCCAACTGAATTTATCTAAATTATTGTGTGTGTGCAAAATAAAAAATACAATGGCCTTTAAAGAGGCTTTAAAAGTAGTAATCTAATCTATCTAGAAAACTAAAACAAAAAGAATTTGAAATCCAACTGGACCTGAAAACAAACTCCTAACAGAATTGGATTTTCTGACAAAGAGGTCGGTGACAGAGTTAGTCAACTAATGGCTTTCATTAGTCGACTAATGAACAAAGCCCAGAAATTTCCAACTTTTTGTTGCACAAAACCAGTCGACAACTGAGACATATAGTCGCCTACTGAGAGGATTAGTCGACTAAGCCAAATATGAAACTCTCTGTTGGGCGGACTAGTCGACTAATCTGAAAACCTAGTTGACTAACCTGGCTTTTCCTGCTGCCTTAGCTTTGACCTGTCTTGATCTATCAACCATTGGACGTTTGGTGCTTGGCTTCCTACATCAAAAAGTAAACTTAAATGGTTTTTTGCATTTTGGCATGGTTCAAATAAGTGTTTTCACCACTTTTAAAGCAAATAAGTGCTTTTAAAACAAAATTAAATGCTTTCTAATCATTTAAAAAGGATTTTTTTTTGCAAACATAGAAGTCAAAAGGTCGCGGTTTGAAGAATCCAAATTTTCTGGCCTCTCTCAACCCAAAGAAGTCAAAAACCTACCTATGTAATCTCTTATTCTCCTGTCTTTCCTCTCACATGGACTAACTAAATTCTTATCACTATTCGATTCTTTTTTATGAATCTTATCTAAAGTTTCTCTCTCGCACATTAATTCCTATCCAAACCCCTTGTTCCAAAAACTGATATTTCTTTACAAGCACTGGAAATTTTACATTAAATCCCTTAACTATATAAAAGTTGTTTTCTAAAATGTACTTGCGGAGAAGTCCTTTTTCTAATACGAATCTAAATCAGCCGACACCGAGATAGAATCGATGCTATTTCATCAGAATAGGCCAAAATCGGTCAGAATCGACCGGTTTCAAGGTTAGAATCGACCAAAATTGGCCAATATCGGTTGATTCCATTCTGATTCCAATCGAATCGAACACAACTATTGTCAAACTCCAGCAAATTTAACAATATTTTTTCAATTTAGCAATGTAAAAATTTAATTAATTGACAACAATTCTGCACTTAGCTTGGATTCCATTGGTCTTTTAACCCGATATGACAAAGCAGTAGTGTCAAATCTTATCTCTTTTAGTGCTTTATGGGCAATGATTATCCCCGAGACAGAGAGAATCTTATACTTACTCTTGTTAAAGTTTATAAATACTCATCTCCCTTGCCAACAATTCTCAAAAAAATTGAAGAAAAAATTAAAATTGGTAACTAACAAGAGGAATAATTTGTTAGAAAAAATATTAAAAATAGTTAAACAATCAGCAAGAATTTGTTCTCTGATATAAGTAATTAATTTATTTAGAAAATGTTAGAAATTTATTGTTATGAATATAATTAAGTAGAATATAATTAGTTTGTTGGATTAATTATATATTAGTTTGGTTATATTAATGGTTTAAACTTATTTTGTTAGAAAAAATTGTTAAATTTTGGTTACAAAATGGTCGCCAAGAATATAGTTAATTAATTAATTTTAGGAAAAGTCAGAAAATGATTAGAAAATAGTTATCATGAATATAATTAAGTACAACATAATTAGTTTGTTATATTAATTGTATTGTAATGTCTTTTTAAATACCTTATTATTTTATGTCTTTGCATCAACTGCTTGGATATTGTAATTTTTGTCCAAATATAATTCAAATTCTATCAATTATTTAAAAATAAATATGCCAAAATGCTGCTAATTGTCTGAACATTTTTTAACATTTTAATTATTTTTTAAAGTTCTTTTTTACTAAGACCGATACCACCGAGACAAAATGATCGATATGGCCGATATAGCCGATTCCAATACCTAAAATTTCCTGATTCCGAGATTTCAAAGCATCATAGTCCTCTTCCAAAAGGACTTATCTATATGTAATGCCAAACACGCATTAATGTATTTATCGATAGGAAAATGTTCTAGGGGTATTTATTTGTAAAGCAGGTAAGACGTTAGGGTATTTTTATATATAATTTAGGCAAAAAATTCAATATTTTTCCCTTGATGTAGCAGGCATGCATCACTATTAAATTTGGAAAAATAGGACCAAAAAAAAGAGGCAGTGTATTAAACAAGGTTGCAACAAAGAACTTTAACGCTATGAATGTTCTTTAACCGCCAAAAAAGAACTTTAACCCTACAAACGTTCTTTAACTGCCAAAAAGGACCAAGACAAAACCATGGATCAAAGGTTCCACTTCCAAATTAAAGACATCCCTTAGCAGATAATCTTTGATAGCAAAATACTTGAGTCGAATTTCATGACCCTACTTAGCTTACTGAGTTTACAAGTCTTTGAGTCTGAGATATTTAAATATCATAGGTGTTTTTCTAGTAGCTTATCACATCTCTAAGTGAAGTAATAGTTTCTAGTTACAAGTTCAACAATAAGTGCAAGTAGTATCCTGAGACATTTGACATCCACCGTAAGTAAACACATAATAAGACTATCATAGATGTGATTTCTATGTTCTTGAGTTCATAGATCTTGTGATTGAAAAGAAAGAAAGGAAAATATTTATTAAAAAAAATAGTTCCTGAAATATCCCAGGTCTATGTAACATAAAGCACATTTTATTTCACTAACAAATATTTTTTATGAAGACTCAGCACACAACACCAATAATCAAATCCCTAGCTAGCATTGTTTTATCACAGAATCTATGTCAAAGAAGATTATCAGCTTTATAATTAGCATGACCCAAATGAATATTAAATAACTGACCTGTGATAGTGCTTCTTGTTCCGCAGAAGGCATTTTCTTCAAAGCCAGCTGTGCAGCATCTTTAAGCTGCAAAGGAATGAAATTTTGATAAAGCATTATATCAAATTGTCAGCAAAGAGAAATGGGAAGCATACGGCATATTCTTAAAGGTGGCTAACCTGGAGTGCCTTTACACGGTCCCAAAGAGGTGGCAAGTTGACCAAAAGGCTTTTAACAGACAGCTCTGGAGGCTTAGCATTTTTGAAAAAGGAGTGTTTTAACAGTTTTTCTGCCGTTGGCCTCTTTGTTTGATCTTTCACCAAGCACATTGCAACCATTTCTTTAAAAGACTGATTACGACTGAAAGTCTTTTATTAGAACAGTAATAGAAAAGGCCTCTCTAATAATACAGCAATACTTCTAAGAGTAACCTATTCTATAAAACTAAACAAGTTAATGGTCAAAATCATGACTAACTCCATGGGAGTTGATATGTGTGTGTGTGTGTGTGTGTGTGTGTGTGTGTGTGTCATAAAGTGATTGGGAAACTGAAAAAGTCTACCAAGAATGTGAAATAATGATCACTAACTTTCATTAGCCAATAAGACATGTTATACCTTCGAAAATCTTTTATCACGATCATAGTCAAGTCCTGGAGGAGCATTTTGAAGGGTCATCAGGAGAACCTAGAGACAAATGGAACAATTGAAGCTGGTCAGATACTGGAATTTATGAGTAACTTACAAATCAATTAAATAAATCAATACTCGTAGAAATTATTTTTCTTAGAAACCAATATGCTTTTAGAGGCAGTGTATGTTAGTATTTTGAGTACCTCATATTCATTAGAAGAATTCAGGTTCGGGTGGAGGTGTTACAAGCTTCACAAATCAAGCACGGACATGTACAGGCATTGTGCATGTTATTAGTCAACTAATAGGTATTATTAGTCGACTGAGTTTTGAGCTAGTCGACTGATACTTTGGTATAATCAGCTAGGCCCTACAGCAGAAAGTTAGATTTTCAGAGTGTATTACAGTAGTCAACTAGATTTTGGGTATAGTCGACTAATACTTGGTATTAGTCAACTAATGATTTGCCTCAGTCAACTAATACGGGTTCTGACAGTTTCTTAATACAGTTATATTTCTTGTTTTGATTTGGATCCGGGTTTTCTATTTCTCTGAGGCGGTGCTGATTTGGTTGTTGGATTTTGTATTAAACTAGGATCATCCTAGGTGTCTATATAAACCCCCTTGGGTTGGCCTTTTGAAGGTGTGTCAAGAATTCAAGAGAATTTCAGATTTTCACCATTGAAAGTTGTGAGAGAGATTTTCTTGTAACTCTTGTATTTTCTTCTCGATTTTCAATATAGATTTCTTTCCCTCCTCCCGTGGACGTAGGCACATTGCCTAACCATGTTAAATCTGGTGTTTTTTGGTTGTGTGGTGATTATAGTTTCAATTGCTTGCTAGCAGTAGATCTTTTACGCTTCCGTTTTCGCTATCGAGTCTTCAACTCGGTGTTTCTCTGTTGTTTGATCTGTAATTTATAGACCATCAAAAATTAGTATCAAAGCGATGGCTAGCTATCCACGACAACCAAGTTCGAGGTGGAGAAATTTGACAGGAAGTCCAACTTCCTGTTATGGAAGATGCAAGTAACATCGTTGCTCGTGAAGGAGGGCACACATAAGACCCTACTTGGTATTGAGAAGAAGCCATAAAAAATGGAGGATGATGGGTGGAACAACATCGACTTTCGCACAAAGGCGACGATCATACTGTGCCTATCAGATGGGATCCTCTACAACATGATGAACGAGGAGACAACTGTTGGTCTTTGATGTAGGTTGGAGAGCCTTTACATGACGAAGAGTTTATGGAACAAGCTCTTCATGAAGAAGCAGTTATACAGCCTTCGGATGAAGGAAGATACGCTTATTCTACATCTCAATGCTTTTAATAGAATTTTAAGCGACTTGTTAGCTCTAGAGGTTAAGCTAGAAGAAGACAAAGTTCTTCTGTTACTCTCTTCTCTTCCATCAAGTTATGATCACTTAGCAACCACCATCATGTATGATAAGGAGACCTTAAAGTTAGAAGATGTCAAGCAGATGCTCCAGAACAATGAGCTGATGAAAAAGACAGATTCTATAGAGAAGGCCTCAGAAGTGTTTGTCAAGGGCCAGAGGGGAAGATCAAATTGCAGGGTACCCAAAAGAGATCCATAGGTTTCTAGCAGTTTCTTTTACTACTTTTGCAAGAAACAATGGTACATCAAGAAAAATTGAATGAAATACAAAGAGATGCTGCAGAGGAAAGGCAACAAAGATTCTAATGGGGCTAATACAAGTGGAAACTCAGATCAAGCCGGGATTGTCGAAGAAGCAAATGAGGATTCATATGATGTCTTAACGGTTTAGTCAGGAAAAGGTAAATAATCAGATGCTTGATTACTTGACTCGGGGTGCACATACCACAAGTGATCAAAAAAGGAGTGGTTCAGTACTTACAAGCCTTACGATGGAAGCTCTGTCCTGATGAGAAACGACGCCGTGTAAGACTATTGGCATCGGCAACATCCGTATGAGGATGTTCGATAGACAGGCTCGAACCTCAGACCGTTCGACGCGTTCCGGATTTAAAGAAGAATTTCTCTCGTTGGGAGCTTTGGAAGCTTGAGGGTACAAGTTTTCTGGTGCAGATGAAGGAATCAAAGCTACTAAAGGCTCCATGGCGATTCTCAAAGGAGAATGGATAGCAAACTTGTACAAGTTGACCAGAAGCATTATTATTGGTGATGCTTCGGTAGCAACAAAGGAGGAACTACAAGACTTTAGCACATGTGCCTTGGACACATGAGTGAGCGAGATCTCCAAACCCTACACAAAAAGAGTACTCTACCAGGTATCAAATATTGCAAACTTGATCTTTGTAAATTTTGCATTATGGGTAGGCAATGTAGAGTATCTTTCTCTACATCTCAGCACAAGACAAAGAGCTTGCTAGATCTCATACACATGGATGTGTAGGGGCCTTCGCCAGTAGCATCCATTGGGGGTGCTAGGTACTATGTTACTTTCATAAATGATTTTTCGAGAAAAATTTGGGTATACTTCTTGAAGCAGAAATTGAAAGTATTTCAGAAGTTCAAGGAGTGAAAAATATGATAAAAAATCAGACGTGGCAGAAGGTAAAAGTCTTAAGATACAATAATAGAAGCGAGTACACCTCCAAAGAATTTAAAGATTATTTAGCAAGTAAGGGCATCAAACACCAGCTAAGTATTACAGGGCGACCAGAACAAAACAGAGTAGCAGAGCGCATGAATCGGACACTCACAGAGCGTGCCCGCAGTATCAGATTACAAGTTGACATGTCAGAAGGATTTGGGGGCAAAGGCGGTGAATCATGTGAGTTATCTGGTAAACATGTCACCATTAACAGCTATTGATCTTCAGATCCCAGAGGAGATATGGCGAGGAGAGTGTGGACTATTCAACGTTACGAATTTTCGGTTATCCGGCGTATAGTTTGGTTGATAGTCAGAAAAGAAACAAACTGGAGTTCATGTCTAAGAAGTGTATCTTCATCGGGCTCACCAAAGGAGTTAAGGGTTTCAGACTTTGGGATCCCGAGAAAGGAGCGACTATACCAGCAGAGATGTGGTCTTTGACGAAGAATCAATGTTGCGAGAAAAATTAAAGACAGAGGATAAAGCGCAAGGTGGAGCTTCAGACAGTTCAGCCGACACTCAAAAAAAGGAAGTTGAGTTCTCAGAGAGCCCTAAAAGGCCTGAAAGGTCAGAAGAAGACTCCTCAGATTCAGATGGAGATGAACAGGAGGCCACTAAAGAGCAACTTAGCCCCTGGAGGTGGTCAGTCAGAGTTACGGTGTCACCAACAAGGTATAGCTGGGAAGATGATCATGTCTCTTTCGCATTAGTAATAGAAACAGGAAAGCCTAATAGTTACAGGGAAGCAATTAAGGCAGATAACCATGACAAATGGATTACAGTCATGGAGCAAGAGATGGAGTCTTTAGATAGAAACCAAACATGGACATTAGTCGATCTTCTAAAGGACTCCAAGGCAATAGATTGCGATGGGTCTTTCGCAAGAAGGACAATGAGCAGTACAAGGTGAGGTTAGTTGCCAAAGGATATGCTCAGAAGGAGGGTATTGACTACAATGAGATTTTTTTTCTCTTGTAGTCAAGCATACATCTATTCAGATGTTATTGGCGATAGTTGTTCAGTTTAATTTAGAGTTAAAGCAGATGGATGTTAAAATAGCGTTTATGCACGGTGAGCTGGAGGAAAAGACATCATGAAACAACCTGAAGATTACATTCAAGAAGATTAAAAATAAGGTGTCTTCTAAATAAGTCCCTCTATGAACTTAAACAGTCTCCCAGGCAGTGGTAAAAAACGGATCGACTCTTTCATGATCAAGGAGAGATACAACTGATGTGAGTATGATAGTTGTGTCTATTTTAAGCAGAGTGATGATCCGACATATTTGCTGTTATATGTGAATGATATGTTGATTGCTACGAGAAACAAGACACATATTCAGAAGCTTAAAGCTCAGCTCAAGAAGGAATTCGACATGAAGAATTTAAGAGAAGCCAAGAAGATCTTAGGTATGGAGATCACTCGAGACAGAGGCTCAGGCAGACTTTGGTTATCCCAGGAGAATTATGTTATTAAGGTGTTGGAGAGATTCAACATGGCATAAGCAAGACTAGTCACCACTCCTTTAGCAAATCACTTCAAATTATCCTCCAAGCAGTGTCTATAATCACCGAAAGAAGAGATGTCTCGAGTACCATATGCTTGTGCGGTGGGATCACTCATGTATGCTATCGTCTGCACTAAGCCTGACTTAGCCTATACAGTTAGTATAATAAGTCAGTTCATGTCAAATCCAGGAAAGTAACATTGAGGAGCAGTGAAGTGGGTGCTACGATACCTGCGAGGAACTGCGAGACTAGGCTTGGTGTTTCAAAAATTAGAAACAGAGAAGCCTAGAGTACTACAAGGCTATATTAATGCAGATTATGCTGGAGATCTTGATCAGCGAAGATCTACGACAGGCTATGTGTTCACAGTAGCTGAGTGTGTCATTAGTTGAAAGGAAGAGTTACAAGATACAGTTGCTCTTTCAATGACAGAGGCAGAGTACATGGCTGCAATTGAATCGTCAAAGGAAAATTGTGGTTGAGAGGATTGATTGAGACGTTTAGTATCATACAGGATTCAGTTCGGGTTCATTGCGACAGTCAGAGTGCGATTCATCTCGCTAAGAATCACAAGTATCACAAGAGGATGAAGCACATTGATGTGAGGTATCACAAGATACGTCAGTGGGTCGTGGATGATAAGGTGATCGATTTGATAAAGATCAGCACGAAAAAGAATCCAATGGATATGACAAAAAACATCCTGGTGAGAAGTTCAGAGCATCTTTACACTTCATCAAGGTTCTCCAAAGGTAAAGTGGTGAATGAGGTCTTGAGAGGGAGCCATGTGAAGTCACAAAAATGGGGAAAGTAAGGCAAATGAAGCAGAGGACAATTTCTACAGAGGGGCTCAATGAATACGAGTCAAAGTGGAGATTATTATTATTTGAAGCCTCATATTCATTAGAGTAGAATTCAGGTTTAGATGAATGTGTTACAAGCTTCACAAATCAAGCACGGACATGTACATGCATTACGCATGTAATTAGCCGACTAACAGGTCTTATTAGTCGACTAGGCCGGGGCTAGTCATCTGATACATTGGTATAGTCGACTAGGCCCTGCAACAGAAGTTGAATTCTCAGATTGTATTACAGTAGTCGACTAGATTCTGGGTATAGTCCAATAAAATTTGATATTAGTCGACTAATGATTTGCTCTAGTCGACTAATACGGGTTCTGGCAGTTTTCTAATACGGTTATGTTTCCTGTTTTAGTTTGGATCCGGGTTTCCTATTTCTCTGAGGCGGTGTTGACTTGGTTGTTGGAGTTTGTATTGAACTAGGATCATCCTAAGTGTCTATATAAACCCCTTGGAGGTGGCCTTTTGAAGGTGTGTTAAGAATTCAAGAGAATTTCAGATTTCCATCATTGAGATTTGTGAGAGAGATAGAGATTTTCTTGTAACTCTTGTATTTTCTTCTCTGTTTTCAATAAAGATTTCTCTCCCCGTAGATGTAGGCACATTGTTGAACCACGTTAATTCTGGCGTTCTTTGGTAATGTGGTGATTATAGTATCAATTACTTGTTAGTGGTAAATCTTCTATGCTTCCGCTTCCGCTATCGAGTCTTCAACTCGGTGTTTCTCTGTTGTTTAATAGGTGATAGATCATCAACAGTGTACGCACCCTGCAGCTCGGTATGAGTTACACAAAGTAATATAATTCTATCACTAGATTAATCTGGAATAAATTCACCATATCGACCAACACTTTGGGATGAAATTCCTTTGAACCTCCACTTGTACATCAGAGATGAATACTTTCCCTATATCAAACCTTAATCATCTTACATCTCCATCATAACTCTTGCATGGTCTATGGGGATTAAGAGGATTGCTCCTAGATTTTAGGTCAAATGAATGATTGAACTGAATGACCAGAAAAGGTAGGCATACTCCAAATTGGCCCTTCTATATTTTATGGCAAGTCCTAGCGCGCATAACTGCGCTGCCCAGAAATTTGGAAAAAACTCATGAACCATGGACGCCATTTCATAGAAGGTTGGAAAAACTCGGTCAATTCTTTTGTCAATATCTCTACATCATTCTCCACTATCAAACATATTTTGGCATGAGGCTTGGATGCGGATGATGATAATAGAGGCAATACTATAGTTACTTATATCGGGCCACTGCCAGTAGAAATGATGCTCGTATGCATGATTTCCCACTTTACCCTAGCCTCGAGCTTCGGGCCAATGTTTAAAGAAGTTTCCTTTTCTGAGCCAACCATCCATCATGTCGAACTAGCTTGCCAGAGCATCCTTAGAGGACTGCCCAGCAAGAAATTTGTCATGTAGGAACTGATACAGGAACAGTAAGTTTGCACATTCATCACCATGATGTGCCATATAGTTGGCTCAGGAAAAAAGCGAAAAACTTAGAGATACCCTTAAGCTTAAAAATCCTCCTCTAGTCTTTGTTTCATGTTGCTAGATCAATCACTTAGCACTGTAATGAGCCATAAGTTTTTCTATAAGGAGGTATGATTTACGATGGTTCAAGTAAAAATCATTACCAAGTTGTTTCATAGGTTGGCTTATGTGTAAACAAGCAGCAAACTTAGATTGACAATTTCTAATAAAATATCCTCATTTAGTCTTCACCTATGTTGCACGGACACAGCAATGTTGAAATGGACACGACATGTGAATACGTGGCAAATTTTTAAAAATACACACGACATGGGTGTCCGACGCGTGTCGGACACATTTCAGACACAACACGGTTCAATGATAAAAGTGTCTGTGCTGCATAGGTCTTCAGTTGGTGGCATACATACAAAAGTAAGCAGAAGATGATGCTTCCAAATTATAATCTGATCCTATGTTACATCTTGCTATTTAAAAATTCTCATCTTGCATGCACCCAGCAAACAGACAAGGAACCTCCTTAATGTTCTCTCTTCCATTTTAGGAGGTTTAGACTTAAGATGTTCCACATCCTAGGGGTTTAAGATCAACCTTATAGGTAGTTTCACTCTGGTAGGACTCAAATCCTACCAATAGCACACGGTTCTGCATTTGTGTGCTTGCAAAAAGAAACAGGTGGCTTAAAATTCATAGGTTTATAAATTGCAGTCACAGTTTAGAGTCTATGAGAACCTTGGAACAATAAGTTCTACATTGATCAGTTTGTCATTGGAAATATATAAGTTAGACAACAGATACAAGCAAAGCAACTAAAGATATGCAATATATGGATTATATATTAGAAGTATGCAGGCATAAGAAACTTCACTCTTGAAATAAAAGTACTTGAAAAGTCAGAGAATCTCAGAACAATAGGTTCAACATTGATCACTTTGCCATTAAAAAAATGTAAGTTACAGAACATGTACAAGCAAAGCAACTAAAGATATGTAATATGTGAATCACACACGCACAGAGAGACATACACACATACATACATAGTGGCGATCTGGTGAGAAAGCTAACTTAGGTGAAAAGATGAGGAGGGAGCACACGAGCTGTAAGATCGTCTTTTGGGTGGTTAAGATTAGTTTTTGGGTTGGTTAAGTTGGTTTTGGGTTGATTAATTTAGTTTTTGGATTTTAGTTCCAAATCTAATCTCAACCACCCAGAAACTAATCCAACAGCTCCAATACTCATTTCTCATCTTCTCATGTAAGCTAGCTTTCTCACTGGATCATTACTCTCTCTCTCTCTCTCTCTCTCTCTCTCTCTCTCTATATATATATATATATATATATATATATATATATATATATATATATATATATATATATATATGGGATTTGGGTCGAACAAATAGTCCTACA
Source organism: Agave tequilana (assembly GCA_038442645.1). Taxonomy (NCBI): domain Eukaryota; kingdom Viridiplantae; phylum Streptophyta; class Magnoliopsida; order Asparagales; family Asparagaceae; genus Agave; species Agave tequilana. The sequence goes on from JAVJIF010016390.1 coordinate 53,247, forward strand.
TCGGCTAGACATGGGGATAGTCTTGGGTATATAAGGATTTGGGCAACTCCACCTAGAAGGCTAGTCTTTTGGGATGGCTCCCCGAGTCCTTATAAATGGTATCAGAGTCATGATCTGAACTTATTCGTCTATGTGGGTGATGTTCGATCCCCCAGGGCGCAGTGGAAGACGCAGTGGGCCCCTGTTAAGCTTGGATTTATAAAGATTGAGCTCTCGAGGGAGATAATCATGCTCCAGGTGCTTCATGTAAGACGTGTTGCTCTCTAACGTAATGAAGAAAAGTGACCTCAATTGAGCATATGATCTTCTCGGATGAGAAGTGAGGAAGATCGACTTGTAAGGTGGCCCGGACTCTTTGTTTAAGAGGGGATAAATCCTGTTAGATTTACAGGTTGCAAAAAAAGGCGCAATAAAGTCCCTGTAGAGCTAGTTGAGCTCTTAAGATTGGCAACAGGAGTCCTGCTTCACATAAGACGTGTCTAGCAAAACGCAAGAAGAGGAGAGGCTGCAAGTTGTGCTTCACGTAAGGCGTGCGATCACCAACGTAGTGGAGAGGATCTCGATGGAGCATATGTCTTCAAGGTGTGAAGATGTTCTTCCAGGTGTGAAGATGGGATTGCAGGGAAACTCTTTGTTCGAGAGGAAAATTGTTGGGATTTGGGTCGAACAAATAGTCCCACATCGGCTAGATATGGGGATGGTCTTGGGTATATAAGAATTTGGGCAACTCCACCTAGAAAAGACTAGTCTTTTATGATCGTGCCCGAGTCCTTACAATATATATATAAATGTTTTAAAAAACAAAAGCGCAACACATAGTGTTTGCTCCACATGTGTAGCATAGCGTAAACATCATAACGAAAAGCGTAAGCTACAGTATTTTTATTTTTTTAATTTCTAGAATATATAAATATGCCTAAATTAAATATGATAAATTCAAGAAAAACATAAAATATGCTAAAAAATATTCAAAATATTCAAAAAAAATAAAGACAGATTCAGCAGAGGAAGGAGGTGAAGGAGTTAGAGATTAAATTACCTGATGTGATTCGAAAGCGAAAGCTTATGCATTCACCAAGATCAGAAGAAGCCCTAGCTCGTGTGGGCTCCACCTCTTTCATGTGGGCTCCAAGGAGTTAGAGATTAAATTACCTGATGTGATTCGAAAGCGAAAGCTTATGCATTCACCAAGATCAGAAGAAGCCCTAGCTCGTGTGGGCTCCACCTCTTTCATGTCCACACAAATAGAGAGAGATTGACTCCTTTCTCTCGATCAATCTCAGAGAGAGATCATCTCTCTCGATCAACATGAGAGCGAAGGTGAGGGCTGTGGAGAGATGATCGAGCCCATGTGGAGGAGGGAGAAGAGAAGCGACCTCGATCAAGAGCGATGATCGGAGGGTTGCCACTGCTGGTTCCAAGTAGAGGAGGGAGAGGAGAAGCAACCTCGCCAAAGCCCTAGCAAGCCTCGCTGGAGCCCAATCCCACCTCGACGACCTTGCCAGAGCCTGATCTGACCTCGACGACCTTGCTGGAGCCCGATCTGACCTTGATGACCTTGTTGGGCTTCCTGGCTGAGTTTGTCACAACCGACTGCAATCGAAGTCACTAGAGATTGGAGCTGTTGCTGTCGCGGCTCTGCCCTAGCAAGGAAAGTATTTTTTGTCTTTTCTTTTTGACTTCTCTCTCCCCCTCTCGATACTTAAATGAGAGCTAAAATTTGACTGATTTTTCTTTTTCTGAAAAAGAAAACCCAAACACACGTCGCGTGCACTTTCCTCGCTACGTAACACGGAGCATATGTTGCGATGGATTTATGGTTTCCAGCATCGCTACGATGCACAATCTGTGCGCTTCACTACAAAGCGCGCTAAAACATGCATCGTAGCGCGTTTTTTTAACATTAATACATATAGGAAAATATTCTAGTGCGAACTCCACAGTGAGAACCTTCGTGCGAACTCCACGGTGAGCCACCGCGATCCGAATCGTTCATCTTAATCAATATACTCTAATTAGGCTACCAATAAAAAATCACGTGATTTCGAACATTTTTACCATGCATCAAGTGGTTACAAAACATATGTTATATTCGTCATAGAATAAAGATGTCATTTGATGCATGTGTAAAAAGATTCAGAATCGCGTGATTTTTCATTGATAGCCTAATTAGAGTATGTAGATCAAGATGAATGGCTTGGATCATCCACGGGATGGCTGGTTATGGAGTTCGCATGAAGCGCTCGGTGAGAACGGCTCTCCCCGGAATAGTTCCTGTGTGTGTGACTTGTGTCATTACGGAAGGATTCGAGGCTGAATCCTTTCCACTTAAATACAGCCCTACGACATTCGATTGCAAGATCCATTCTATTAAAGTTGATCTATATTATTTCAAGTAACTAAAAACTAAAAATCATGTATTTTGAATATTTTTTGCTCATCCATCAAGTAGGCGTAAAATGGACGGCTAAAAATAGCATATTGCTTAGATCTACGTCTTTAGACATACAAATTATCGATCCGATCATTTCATCATAATCTAATCACTTAAAAACCCGCACGCACCAATTTTTGTTAGATTTCATATATTCTACACCATTAGGCTAACCAACTCACTATTACGGCTATCCATTTTGCGCCACTTGATGGATGAAAAAAAGGTATTCAAAATACATGATTTTTTATTTTTAGTTATTTGAAATAATGTAGATCAACTTCAACGAAGTGGATCATACATTCGGATATCGTAGGGTTGCATTTAAGTGGGAAGAATTCGGCCGCGAATCCTTTCTGAAATGCCACAAGTCTCTCTCTCTCTCTCTCTCTCTCTCTCTCTCTCTATATATATATATATATATATATATATATATATATATATATATATAGTTTGACTAGGATGCTATCAATAGGATTTGAGTCTTGATCTTATCACTTGGAAAGTATATTATGCAACTATAATGGATGGTGATCCAAATCATTCAACATGATCTAAATAATTTAAAATACCTAAAAACAAAAAATAAAATATTTTCATGATTTCAAACATATACATCAAGTGACCTAAAAATGGACGATAAAAAGTGAAAAGTTTTGTATATCCATGATTTAGGAAGTACGAATTGAAATAATCCAACTCTTGATTCATGATCCAAATATATTAAAACCCTTGGACACAACTTTTTGCGGGGCTTGAAACATTATAGACCGTAAAACTAAATAACTCACTACTTTCAGCCGTTCATTTTGGGGTTACTTGATGTATTGGTAATAAAACTCAAAATAGTTTAAAGTTTGATTTATAAGCACTTTAAATGATATAGATCAAACTTTAACGGAGTGAATCGTCAAATTATATTCCTATCATCTAATTGTAATAGGTAGGATTTGGTGTCAAATCCTCTTGAGAGGAGCATAGTTTATATATATACATAACTAACTTGTGAGGATATTGTTGACAGATCAACTCCACCATCACTGAAAATAAAACATACCTTCATTGGAGGATATTTTGAAAATGGAGCATGACCATGTGCCAACTCAAGTGCAGTTATTCCAAATGACCAAATGTCAGCTCTGAAAAATTGAAAACACAGACACAAAACCATAAGCACCATTGATGATATTAGCTTGATAAACAATTTTATTACCTTGTTTTGTTTTGTTAAATAATGCATTGAAATCAAAGAATGTGACTTAACTAAAAAAACAAGGGAGCTTTACTGAAATAACCCAAAAGATTTCCTATGTAAAAACGGGGTATATGCTTACAATGCAGTTCTGCCCTCTACTTTCCTAAGATGCGTGGTGGAGTACATTATGATCACAGGCATTAAAAATACTAATGGATGAAAAATCATATGGTTTAGAGATCTTCAGCACATTCATCAAGTGGTCCAAATTTATTATATTCTTAAGAACCATTCAATTAACAATCCTTGGGTCTTCCTAAAGGGTGACTTTTCATCCACAAACATTTTAGTGACTTTTCATCCACAAACATTTTAGAACATGTAAATCATGTTGAACGATATGGATCTTCCATTTGGATGGAACTTTTCAAAGCGGAGAGCAAAGAAATTTTTTAAAGTTGTCAAACACATTTTCCACTCTCATACAAGAAAACAGAATATGTGCGGATGGTGCAAGAAAGTTTGGAGCACTATCCGATCAGCATTTTAAAACATGTAGGTCATACCGAATGACACAGATCATCAATTTAGACATCCACCATGCATTTTTGCAGTGTACAGCGTTCATGGATTGTCAGAATATATCACGTTTTCTATAAATGTATCTATGGTAGATAGATTAATAGAATCAAAGAATATCCATACCAGTAAATAAGATAGAAAAAGGTGTGAGCACATTGGTGCCTTTCAGATATCCACACATAATAAGTTAGCTTTCTATATGAAGTGCCTTCCCCAGTAAAATCAACTTAATGAATAAGAATTAAAAAGAGACCTTGTGCTTCAGATTTGCTCAAAGATGAAGGTTAGTCATGGGGCGAAAAGGTTTAAAGATTGATAAACATGGAAGTCAAAAAAGACAATCATGAACAACATCATCTAAGCCTTTTCCCATCAAATTGGGTTGATTATACAGCATAAGGTTCTATGATTTGACAAATTTCGCAACTAGCTGTCAACCTTAGTCAGCCCAAAAACTTGGTGACAAATTCCTTGAGAAAAACTATGGACAAAATGGGGGCTCAATCTAACTCGTAAAAGGCCAATTTTCTTTTGAGGATAATTTGAATACAACTTAATACACAAGGAAGCCAAGAAAGACAATCATTAACATCATCATCTAAGCCTTTTCTCATCAAATTGGGTTGAAGCATAAGGTTCTATGATTTGACAAATTTCACAACTAGCTCTCAACCCAAAAACTTGGGGGCTTCCAGAGACAAACTATGGACAAAAGGAGGATGCAAATTAGATCCAATATCTGGTCCAAAAGTTAGAAAGATGGCAACTAAGCAAGCCTAAAAAGCCCAACTCTCATCCGAAAGCGGCAAATATTCTTCAAAAAAGAAAGGGCATTATCGTATACTTCCGCAGGTAGCGATCCGAATAGACTAAGATAAGAAAGAAGTCAAATAGACGAACTCCTTCATGAACACCTTACCTACGGTACCATCTGACACAAGAAGGCTTATCGGATTCCTCTCTTTTCCTTGAGACGACACTTTACTGCAAGCGCCTTGCTCTGGAACTAGATCGTCACAAAGGCAGTCCTGGGCCTAACTATTAGAGAGCTCGTCGCAGGCTCAGAGGCATGCACGGGAGACGCAAAGCATCACCTTTCAAAAAGGAAGGAGTGAGGAGAGCGAAGTGAGAAAGACATCCACAAACTCGAAAACGAAACAAGAGTCTCATTCACAATCGTCAAGCGGGTAAGGTAGGCGAACATTCCAACACCTGCAGCAACAAATCTAAACATATGCTTTTCTAATCGTGAAATCGGTCAAATGACCACTCGAAGTTTCATATGATCCAACCGTTAGGGACTACTCAACCAACCATCCATCGTATACCTTTGAAAGAGCAAGGAGAAATTTTCCGATAAAACCACTCATCATGCCTTGGAGTTGTTAGCTATTAAACTTGTTACATGCATTAGTAATTATGTTATTCATGTATTCATGCACTTATGAGATACATGTACATGAGAAATTCATGAACTAGTTTGAAAAGTCATGTGGTTTGGTGTTTGAAGAGTCATGTAGTTTGGTGTTTGAAGAGTCATATAATTTGGTGTTTGAAGAGTCATGGAGGATGTTCCAAAAGGCCTATATAAGGAAGTGCATATGTAAGTCCAATTGAATAACTTGAAATACAAAGTTCATTTCCTCCTTCTAGAAAAACTATTCCCAACAAAACTGGTATCTATGGAATGGTCGTGGAAGCCATGAAACTCGTGGCCGAGGCCGCGGTCGAGGTCGTGGCCGGAAAGGAAGGTACGATAAATCTCATATCCAGTGCTATGTTTGTAAGAAATATGGCCATTTCTCCTATGATTGTTGGTATAATTCTGACAATGATGGTGGAGAAAAGGCTAACCATGTGGAGCTAAGTGAAGGACAAGTGTTGCTCATGTCCTATAATGAAATTGAGCCGCCTCAAACGGTCACATGGTTCATAGACACGGGAGCCTCAAATCACATGAGTGGAAGAAAGGAGTTCTTCACAAGGCTCGATGAAGGTCATCAAGGCTCATCACATTTGGTGATCTTTCCAAATGTCCAAATGAAGGAAAAGGTGATGTTGTCTTTAAACTTCAAAATGGTAGGGAGCTTTGCATCTCTGATGTCTATTATGTCCCTGCTATAAAAAGTAATTTATTGAGTATTGGACAATTGTTGGAAAGAGGATATGACATCAAGACGAGCGATCTTGCTCTTAGCTTGTTGGATAAGAATAACAGGCTGATTACACATGTGAAGATGACAAAAAACAGGATGTTCCCGTTGAAGCTCTCAATTGTGGAGTCGAGGTGCATGAAGGCAACGACTCAAGATCACAGCAATCTGTGGCATCTTCGCTATGGACATCTCAATTTTGAGGCATTGAAGCTAATGGAGAAGAAGAAAATGGTGGTGGGATTGCCAAAGATTGATGCTCCTAACAACCTTTGTGATGTTTGCATTGTGGGAAAGCAACAAAGGGAGTCATTCAAGAAGTATGATGTCAAAAAAGCATCTAAACGTCTACAATTGGTGCATTCAGACGTATGTGGACCCATCAAGCCCGAGTCTATTGGTGGTAATAGGTATTTCCTAACCTTTACTGATGATTTTAGTGGCAAGACTTGGGTGTATATGCTAAAAGAGAAAAAAGAAGTCTTCTCAAAATTCAAAGAATTCAAGAGCTTTGTTGAAAAACAAAGTGGATGTCTGCTTAAGTGTTTGAGAACTGATCGTGGAGGCGAGTATATGTCGCAGGAGTTTGAGAATTTCTGCAGGGAACATGGCATCCAACATCAACTCACTATGCCGCAAACACCACAACAAAATGGTGTCTCAGAGAGGAAGAATAGAACAATTCTCAACATGGTCCGGTGTATGCTGAAGGAGAAAAATATCCCAAAGGAATTTTGGGGAGATGCTGTGGCTTGTTCTGTTTATTTGTTGAACAGGTTTCCAACGAAGAGACTTGAAGACATGACGCCAGAGGAAGCATGGAGTTCTCGAAAGCCAAAGGTCGATCATCTTCGAATCTTTGAAAGTGTTGCTTATGCTAAGATTCAGGAGGAGAAGCGCACGAAGCTTGAAGATAAAAGCCAAAGATGCATATTCTTGGGCTATGGTGAGAATTGCAGCGGATACAAGCTGTATAATCCCGTCACTTGCAAGATTGTGATATCAAGAGATGCGAAATTTGCTGAAGATCAAAGCTGGGAGTGGAAGACAATTGACATGGGGATTCTCATTCCTCTTGATGGTGAGGAGGAGAAGAGAGAGTCACCATCCACTACCTTAAATGAAGATTCAGACCATGATGGTTCTACCAGTCCTGTACGCAAGACAAGGAGAGTTCGAGATGACGGATCTAGGCCTAATGAAATATTTTCTAGGCATTGAGATGCAACAAGGTGAAGATGGTATTTTTATTTCCCAATCAAAGTATGCAAAGGAGATCTTAGAGAAATTTGCCTTTGAAGACTGCCACCCAATTGACACACCTGTTGAGTTTGGTCTCAAATTAACCAAGGAGGGTGAAGGGAAGCTAGTCAACCCAACTTATTTCAAAAGTCTCATGGGTTGTCTAAGGTATTTGACTTGCACTCGTCCTGATATTCTATTTGGAGTAGGACTTGTTAGCAGGTTTATGGAGACCCCGAGAACCTCCCATTTGAAGGCAGCAAGGAGGATTCTTAGTTATATTAAAGGAACGGTTGATCATGGACTGTTCTACTAGCAGAATCACAACCTTGAATTGGTTGGTTTTAGCGATAGTGATTGGGCTGGAAGCAGTGAAGATCGAAGGAGTACAACTGGGTTCGTATTCTATCTTGGTGATGCTGCATTTACTTGGTCGTCGAAGAAGCAATCCATAGTTGCTCTTTCAACCTGTGAAGCTGAATATATAGCAGCAACCGCTTGTGTTTGTCATGCTATATGGTTGAGGAGACTATTAGAGAGAATGACGTTAAAGCAAGAAGAAGCGACCAAGATCTACATCGATAACAAGTCGGCCATTGCTCTAGCAAAGAACCCGGTTCATCATGAGAGATCAAAGCATATTGACACTCGATTTCACTTCATAAGAGAACACGTGAAGATGAAGGAGGTGGAGTTGCACCACAAATGTTCGAGTGATCAAGTTGCCGACATTTTCACAAAAGCATTGAAGACGGATGCCTTTCAAAAATTAAGGAAGAAGCTTGGCGTCCAAGTTCGTGGAGAAACAAGTTTAAGGGAGGAGAATGTTGCTATTAAACTTGTTACATGCATTAGTAATTATGTTATTCATGTATTCATGCACTTATGAGATACATGTACATGAGAAATTCATGAACTAGTTTGAAAAGTCATGTGGTTTGGTGTTTGAAGAGTCATGTGGTTTGGTGTTTGAAGAGTCATGTAGTTTGGTGTTTGAAGAGTCATGTAATTTGGTGTTTGAAGAGTCATGGAGGATGTTCCAAAAGGCCTATATAAGGAAGTACATATGTAAGTCCAATTGAATAACTTGAAATACAAAGTTCATTTCCTCCTTCTAGAAAAACTATTCCCAACAGGAGTTTCATCCACGCCTGAAACGTATATTGATGCCTGAATTGATCAATTGGCCTCTATGCAAGGAGATTTTATTGCTCTGCCCCCAATTTTCTATTTAAAAAAAAGAGCCTCTTTCCATGTTCTCGCAAAGTGAGATCGCTTTCATTCCAATGAACTTTTCCCCAATACCTATAGTATACCCAGAGATTTATGGTTCAGAGAACATGAGTATGTGGGACTTCTTTCTTAGGTAACCCATAAAGGCTTATGGAGCTTTAAAACGAATCTAATGATCCATTGGGTGGGATGGCAGAACGAACCAAGAACAAATTGATTTACTCTAAGAGATCATAGATTGGAACAGAAAAGAGTCAATATCCACCCGCGAAACCCTCTCTTCTGGAGTTAAGAAAAAAATAATATTGCCTGATTGAACGAACATTGTGACGAACCACCACAGACCACCCACGTCTATTTTTTATTGTTAACAAAAAGGCAATAGAATTCCTTCTCCCTTAAAGCCCCTTCTCTAGCAGCTTGCATTCGATGTCATATTCCTTATTAGATGTCACGTCCTTTAGTTTAGCAGCTCCGGCATCGGCATTGGTTTCAGGAGAGGGGAAAGAAAAAGGAGAAGTGACGTCTGTGAAACATGGGTCATCGCTATGGATTCATTTGTGTGATTTCTTCATAAATAAAGTACTTTCTTTAGTTCTCCCAGGCCTCTGAGCTTTTGGGTTTTCGAGATGGGCACTTCGCTTCTTGAACTTGTGCTTGCCTAGAAAGTCAATCTTTCACATAAGCGTATATAAGCAGTGGTTTAGTGTATAAGCAAGTCTTTAGTGGTCACACCGAAAGGCAGGCCCCTCTGTGTAAATGGTGGCGGAGGTTAGTTGAGGAAGATGTTACGCGGCGTTCAGAACCAACCATCGATAAGGATCGATTAGTCATGAATATTGTAAGGTGCTGCTCTTCGCGAATCTCAGCATACACGGGGTTGGAATGGTTAGGCCCAACATTTCATTTTCACTTGGTCCCGGGCTGACGTCAGTGAGGGGACCCTGGCGGATTCCCCCCCCCCAAAAAATAAACAAATTGTATGTGGGAGTTTCCCTTCATACGACTCGAATCATTCTCATGCCTCGAGAGGTATCCTTTCCTCGCCTGCTCCTAAAGGTTAAAGGGGGTCATCAAAGGAAGGGTTGGCCCCCCAATATTCTTCCTTTTTTTCTCATTGGGGCTTTGGGCTCTTTTTTAATAGAAAATTGGGGGCATGACAATAGAATCTCCTGCTTAGAGGCCAACCATCAATTCATGCACGTCATAGGATCACCTTTGGAAGCTAAAGCGAAAGTTGTTGAAAGCCGAGAGAAAAGGCGAGAGCTTGCTTGAAATGGCCTGTTAATAGGGTCAAGGATGACGATATATTCACGAAGACGCTAATCTCCCAAAAGCAGAAGTTGAATCAGTTGCAGGCTATAGTGTAGAATGTGCACGGGATGTGATCCTTAATAGTTCATTATTGATGGAAGCCGTTGTTACAATAGGCGCTCTGATACCAATTATTGTGTGCAGCGAAATCTTGACAATATGTAATACATGCAAAAGAAAAACTATTATAGAGCAAACTAGCAATATCAAGACAAAAATATAAAAATAATAACACGAGAATTTAATGTGGTTCGGCTCAAACTTGGCATACATCCACGGCGAGAGAACTTAAGAGAGTTTTATTAATAAACTTGATACAATAGAGATCTAACATTCCCCTTGATCCAGTGTTCTAAATATCCCCGATATAACCCCGATATTGCGCCGATATTGTGTTTACGGCACCTAGCCGCAATGATTTGGCACATCCAAATTGATATAGCGTTTTTCGTCTAAAATCGCCGATAAATAGGCATGGACCCGATATATCGGCCGCAATTTCGGCGATTTGGACCTGATATAGCGTTTTACACCCAATTTCTAGGTCAGGTATTTGGGTAATTCGAGTGATATGGCAATGTGACATTTTTGAAGATTCGACACTTGGATAGTGATTATGGATTCATAGGCTTAATACAAGTTATCGAGTTAAGTATATCTTAAACATATAAGTATGATGTTTTATGTAGATTTCTATAATTTATGCATACATTGTCTTATTGAGATGCGATTTAAGACAAGAAGATATGTATATTACAGTCCGTGACATCCGATTTTTGAAAATATCCCCGATATATCCCCATCTCCGATAAATTTTTCCGGCCGATATAGCCGCTGTGGCCGCCATTTAGAACACTGCCTTGATCCCACAAGAATATTCATCTTCCCCTTGAATCACACTATATTACAAGAGTATACCTTCTATTTATGCACCATCACCTTCCTCTCTCTTTCTTGGCTTTTTATCTTTCTTGTTGTTATCCAATATACTAGGTTATAATCTTTATTTATAGAGTTTTACAATCCAAATCATATTCTAACTATGAGATGATCTCAATTCGGAGTCCACCAAAAAAGAAACTTGAACACGCCTGAATATGAAATAGATTCATGTTTTTGGCCTTGGGCTATCGATAGCCTATTCAGGCCCGTCGACAGGTCAACAGTGCTTTCAGCCTGTAGAAAATATGAGCCATAGCTCCTTCTCTGTATCTTGTTGTCGATAGGCCTTGCCGACAGCCTTTTGTGCGAAATCGATATGCATGTCGACTGCCGCCTGTTTTCTTGATTTACTTCTTCTCCAAGTTCTTTTTTCCTCCAATTCCCTTGGATCTTCTTGACCATCATCTCCTGCTTGAAAAGAAGGTAAATTTTCAATAACCTCCACCTTGACTTGCTTTTCAAGTCTTTAGCAAAACACCTTGAAATTTTTGAAATTATATCTTGATTCTTTCTTTGATTGTAACTGTGTATCGTGAAGCCTTTAACTCTTGCCCCTCTCCCCGAGGCCTTTGGCTGATTCACCATCATGCCTTGGGCCATCTCGGCCTTGCCCGAATACACCATTTCTCTTTCCTGTAATACTTTGGTTTGATTCACGTCCCGTCGCAATCTTCCTTGAAGCTCCACCTCGCGATGAGCTCCCTTCCAAGTTTATCCCTGAAGCTCCATCTCGAACTGAGTTTCCTTCCTTAAGCTTGTATATTCCTTCACACTTCTCTCCTTCAAGAATTACCCTGTCTCCTTGGCTAGCCGTAATGACGACTTGTTGCCCTTGGATCTGACATCCTTCTTCATCGAGCACCCTATGGATATTAGATTGTACCATGTCTCCGGGCCGCCTCCAGACATTTTCCCATCTCTGCATATCGGACCGCCTCCAGACATTGTCCCATCTCTGCATGTAACATTGACTGTCCCAATGCCGATGGCCTTGCAAGCCGAGCCATCCATCTTGGCAGCCCCTTCCTTCTTTGCAACCAATAAGTTGAACATCTCTTCATGAGAATATACTGAACCGAACTATCAGTATCAAACATTCAACCTTTATCTTGAGAAGTGTTGTCTTTAATGCAGGAAGCCATTAATACTTGGTGTCAAAGCCACACATTGCTCTGTCTGCCTCCGCAATTTGCTCTTTCTTCTTCAAACACTCTTGTCGGTGCTTACAGCCATTCTTTCAGTGACCTCTGTGACAAAAGTGATATGCCTTTGACAAATCTGAAACTTCCTCTTCTTTTCCTTCCCATGACCACCAAACCTAAACCTTCTTACTTCTCTTGATTTGGCCTTTTCCTGATCTCGTTTGATAACAGAGCTGTCGTGACCTCCTCCAAGATGAGAGTTTCCTTACAGTAGAGCATGGTGGTTACGATATAATTGTATGACTCCAAAAGCGAACTGAAAAATATTAATGTCTTCTCTTCCTCGTTGATCTTCACATCAACAGCAAGTAACTCACTGATGATCTCGTTGAAGTTTACATGCTCCAACATTGTTGACTCTTCCTTCATACGTAGCCCGTATAGTTGTTTCTTGAGATACAGCTTGTTGGAGAGGCTCTTTGTCATATACAACATTTCTAACCTTGACCAAAACTGGCAGCAGTTTCTTCATCCGTCACATTATACATGACCTCATCTGTGAGACATAATTGGATCGTGCTTGTCGCTTTCAGATCCATCTCCACCCAATCCTCATTTAACATACATGCAGATTTTCCTGACTTTCCCTTCAAAGTCTTGTAAAGACTCTGTTTCACTAGCAACATCTTCACCATCTTTTGCCATAGACTGAAGTTTCCTTTGATATTGAGGTTCTCGACCTCGAACTTGCTCGCAGAAATTCCTATCTTCGACATATCGCTTTATCAACAACCTACAACAGGCGCGCTACTACCAATCCTCATTTGACATACCTGCAGGTTTTACTGACTTTCCCTGCAAGGTCCTGTGAAGACTTTATTTCACCAGCAACGCCTTCACCATCTTTTGCCATAGACTGAAGTTTCATTTGCCATTGAGTTTCTCGACCTCGAACTTGCTTGCTGAAATTCCTATCTTCGACATATGGCTTATCAACAAACTACAATAGGCGCTCTGATACCAATTATTGTGTGCAGTGAAATCTTGACAATATATAATACTTGTAAAACAAAAACTATTGTAGAGCAAAATAACAATACCAAGACAAAAGAGTAAAAATAATAACACCAGAATTTAACGTGCTTCAGCCCAAACTTGACCTGCGTCTATGGGAGAGAAAACTTAAAAGTTTTATTAATAAACTTGGTACAATAGAGATCTAACCTTCCCCTTGATCCCACAATAGTATTCACTTTCTCTTTGAATCACACTAGATTACAAGAGTATACCGTCTCTCTGTGCATCATCACCTTCATCTCTCTTTTTTAGCTTCCTATCTTTCTTGTTGCTACTCAATATACTAGGTTACAATCTTTATTTATAGAGTTTTACAATCCAAACTATATTCTAACTATAAGATGACCTTGATCGTCAGAGAACTTTAGAAACAAATCTTCATTAAATAGAAATTGAGTTCTATTCAGAGTCCACCATAAAAGAAACTTGAACGCATCTGAATAGGAAATGGATTCATGTCTTTGGCCTTGGGCTGTCGACGGCCTTTATAGGCCTGTCGATAGGCTCCTGTCGACAATGCTTTCAGCCTGTCGAAAATCTAAGACGTAGCTCCTCTGTACTTGCTGTCGACAGGCCGGTCGACCGCCTGTTTTCTAGATTTGCTTCTCCAAGTTCTTCTTTCTTCTGCAATTCTATTGGATCTTCTTGACCATTATCTCCTACATGAAACCAAGGCAGATTTCCAACAGATGCCAATGTCCCAGGGTCCCGAGGACTCATTCTGACTTAAACAAGGGTGGGTCTTTTCAAACTTCTTAGTCTCCTTCAAAGAGCTACAAAACTCCAACTTATGATTTTTCGGTTGTTGCTCCTTCCGGCTTTCTTGACATTCAAATCTGGCCTCACTCGACCCCGTGCCCCAAGAGGGCACCCTTTGTCCTCCATTGCCCGTGCTTTCTGCTTTGGTTTATCTAGAGATCATCTTGTGACCAATCTTGTTATTGAGAAATAGAAACCCTAGAATTGAATTAATTCATTAACATAAGAGAAGTTATAAGGTATGTATAGAAGACAAGGTGGGTATATGGGTAACAACCCAATAACCCAATACTAATAACTAATTTTAACACTCCCCCTCAAGCTAGAGCATAAAAATCTAACATGCCCAGCTTGTTACATAGATTAGAAAACATCTCCTAAACAAAGTTTTCCTAAACAAAAAAATTAAGAAATAAATACGAAATTGATAATCTTATGCCACACTGCTGAATCTTCGATGTCGACGCTAAAGTTGCCAATTAAACCAAACCTCTATGTAAAAAAGTTAATATTCATCACCGTCTTGGACATAAATAGGATTTAGAGTTTTCTAAACTCAATAGAAGGAGAGATTTTGATAGATTCTCAAACTCAGTAGGAGATATTTTGGGAGATGCTCAAACTCAGTAGTAATAGATACCCGTGGTAGATGTATAATCGATTGGTAGCAATAGAGATCGACAAGAGTAACAAAAGTAGCCAACAGCACCATCTGATGATTCAACAATAGAAGTTAATGACGTAAGACAGTAGATGAGGCGACATTTGATGACAGCTAGGGTTTTGAAACTTGAAGGAGAAAGACACTTTTTTGGGGGATGAACAGTACCGCTGCGACATTGTTCATGTGAACAGTAAAATATTTTTATTTAGAGATCTATTCAAGACCACATTAGATCTAAAAAAAAGAAGAAAAGGAAGATAAGAAGAAGAAATGAAGTAGATGGTTGATGACTAGAATTAGGATTTCTTACAGCAACCAGGGTTTTCGTGGTGGTTAGAGTTTTTAAGAAGGTGATGATGGAAGAGGAATGGCTCTGATACCATGTTGAGAAATAGAAACCCTAGAATTGAATTAATTCATCAATATAAGAGAAGGTACAAGATATATAAAAAAGACAAGGTGGGTATATAGGTAACAACCCAATAACCCAATACTAATAATTAATCTTAACACTTGCCACATGTCATGCATAAATCTCTCAAGGATTCATATTCAATCCTTTGCCAAAACCCGTCACCCTGTCACTTTATAAAAATCTCCGGCATGAGAGACTTTTACAAGTCGTCGGTCCCGACCTCTGGCCTTAGTGGAGTAGCACCGCTTGGTTGTACACTCTGATGCCAAGTCGTTGCAGTAGGAATCGAGGAAAATGCATCCTGAAGTCTTGAGCTCTTTCGGTTAAAAAAGACAGGAAGCAAATGGTTGGGAGGGGGTCGAATTTGAAGGATGAAAGGCCTAACCACTGTCAGGAATTCGTGTGAATCCAATATTGTTAGACGTGGCTCCAAGAGGGACACCGGAGACATGTATGACATCAATTCTTGTACTTTCCTTTCGTCTGGTCTGCTCATGGTATTATTGGACTGATCCTTTGGTGGAAAATGTTCTTCATTTTAGATAATGATACCATTCCGTTACTACCAACCAACAGAAATACGACCTCAAAGCGAAAAGCAAGTGGTTGTTCTGAGCTGAATACCACCAAACACAAACAATAACCTTCTCAGTGATGGCCCATCAACTCTAAACATATTGACTACAAGCCCAGAGCCTACCCAAGCAGCTGCAAGAGCGAAGTCGAATACACCGAGAGACATCTTTCCGACGAAGCAAGAATGAAAAGGTATCGATTGCGGCTTTGAGATCAAAACATATTAACTATAACTAGAGATAAGAGAGAAAATAGATGGCCTTTAAGCCATCAGTAGGTCGCTAACTTTAAATCAAAAGAGTACGCTTCCTTAAAACCGGTCTTCCATCTATCGGGCGAGTCTGATTGAATGCACCATCAGTTGGAAGACGAGTGACTTTTCTCACTATGAGCTTTTCGCTTTCACTAGACTGACTGGACTTGCTTGAAACAACTAGCTATACCTCTGTCTTTAAGGAGTGTTGACTTAAAAATAGAATTCTTCTTATTTTTCAATAATTGAACCATAAAGCTTTCTTGTACCTCGATGCTCTTAACCCACATGCACCTACTCATAAGCACCTTACCCGCCCCACTCGTCGCATAGCGTTCCACTTGTGATGGAGGATTCTGAGGAATGCGCCCGACTGAAAGAAGAGAAGAAAGGACAGTCTCCCTCGATAAGAGAGTTGTGTCCACGCCAATTCCTCCATTCGACGACCTCCTCGCCGTCGACAGACCCATTGCTATGTGGACCTGGAATGACTATGCATGGATTACCCCTTTTTGTGTGGTCCATTCTAGTGACAACATTCCTACTTTTATTATCACTTTCGTTACTGACGGGGGCCATTGTTATGTTGTTAACTGATTGAAAAAGCGAATGGACAAGCTCTGACAGAGGGAGGAAAAAACAAAAGGAAGAAAGGGCAAAAAAGAAAGATGAAGAGTAAAGTCGGCTCCAAGCCGAATGATCCATGATTGGGCTAATCTCATACTAAATGTTACTATAGGAATACGAGTCATAAGAAATCTCCAAGATGGCACACGAGCAGAAGATTTTATCCTTTTAATTCAGATGTTTAGCATGACATCGGACTTCATTCAAGAGAACAGAGAAGTAAAGATGAGTGGGTTTGAGTATAATAACTATGGTGGGGTGGAGTAGCGGGTCTTTACTCAACTCCTGAATAAGGGCTGCAGGATTCATTCATGACCCGGTCGACTGACCACCCGTTTTCTTAAAAAAAAAAAAACAGTTATTTTCATTAAGAAAGTTTGGTTTCACAACCATTAAATTTCAAAAAGTAAAGATATCAAGCTGAAGAAATAAAATCAACTTAAAATGTGGAGTTCTAAAGAGTGCATCTTATGCACTTATTTTAGAATCCACTTAAACTAAAAGGCTTATGCTAATGGGTTGTGGCTAACAATGTATATCAAGCAAATTTATCACTCAAGACACCCCCTCGTCTGGGCCTCCACGTTGAAAGTCCCCTAGCATAAACATTACTCACTTGGTAGAGAAGAATGAATAGGGATAATATAAAGTATAAAATTATTTTTCAATCATCAATTACGAGGTTTAGACCCAGGAGCTCTCGACATGCTTCAATACCATGTCACCATCCACTTTACTAGAAGCTTGAGTAAATGGGTTGTGGGCCAACAATATGTACAGAGCAACTTAACACTTAATATAGCCATCATGTTTTATTACTCTACTTTTTGTAACAGATTGTGATGGGAAGGATTTATAGTTAACCAAGGATGAAGACTTGTAGAGATCTAAATGAGGACCCCCCCCCCCCCCCCCCCCTCATTCTCCTTCATTCTCTAACTTAGCCTAGCTGCGGTGGCAAATAATGTGCTTTATCATCATTTTAAATGTAATTGATAGTAAAATATGTAACGGATAAATTTAAACAAAGTAAATAGAAGCTGAAGGAAAAATTTTTCCTATTTATTTATTCTAAATTTTAAAATGATTTGCTACTTGATTGGGCCATTCATCTTTGTTCAAGGACTGAAATTGCCAAGGCCAGCCATTCACTTCATAAAAACGGTTTTGATTCTTTAGTTCAATCAACTTATAAATAAATGTATTCTTTCATAGCCTATTCACATATAAACCTACGAAAAAGAGAATGATAAGGAGAAGGAATGCTGAGAATAAAATAAGAAAACTATTTAACCCTTTTAAATTAAACAGGTAAAGATCAGGATGCTAATTACTTTAGATTAGGAGTAAACTCACTTGAAATCATATCCACTTCCTGGTTGCAAGACCTCTGGAGCCATCCTAAAAAAAAAAAAAATAGAACATTAAGTTTTAATGTAATTAAGTGCTTAATAATAATAATAAGCATCAAAATGCAAAGCGCTTCAAAGACTGACCAACAAGGTGTGCCTACAAAAGTGTTCCTTGCACGTTGCCTATCACCCTTATCAAACATACAAGCTGAAACACCAAAGTCACCAAGCTTCACCCTCCCAGAACTATCAAGAAGGATATTCCCAGCCTGCAGTTGAATCTTTGGTGAGTAAGGAAACATAGAAAAATTTCAATCTAGCACAAATCTGCTCTGAAACTAACCTTGACATCACGATGAATATGCCCATGTCTATGAAGGTATTCCAAAGCCTTGAGTGTTTCTTTAAGAATAGAACCAATAACAGACTCCTCAAATCCATCTGGATATGCTATCTTCATAAGGTGCAAACATGAACCCTCTGCCATGAATGGCATAACAACCCACAGGGAATGTTCAACAACAAATGAGCAATATGCACTTATCAGATTTGGGTGATCTATCAAACTCATTGTTTGCGCTTCTCTCCGTATGTCATCCTACATGAAATTCAATAATTTGTATAACATAAACACAAAAAACAAATTAATCAAATAAAAAAAATTCAAAGTTTGTTGATTCGGAAGATCTCTGCCAATACAGAATACAAATAGATATTAGCTGGCTCTTTTACAATCTATCATCAGACTAAAAGGTTTTGAGAGAAAAAATTTAATAAAACATAACTGTAAACTATGTCAAAGATTAAAGTGACTGTCATTGAGTATGGTTAGATTGGTAAGGCAAATGTTGAGCATTGTAAACCGGTTTATCAGATTGTGCAGTCATGACTCATGTATCAGTTTACACATAGGAGAGAAAGATTGGATCTTCTTATGGAGTGTGATCACGGGGATGTCCAGGATTCGGTTCCACGAGGTAAAAATGTCAGGGTGGACAAATTAAGCCCCTTTAAGATTCATACGCTGATGACGTGCCAAAGCTTCAAGAATATGTCACAGTCAACATGTAGGAGGAATTATGCTATTTACTAAGGCCTTTCTAAAAGTAGGCATCTGAGAAACAATAGTCATAGTCGTCATGCATTCCCAAGACAAGAAAAAAAAATAAATAAATAAATTTTTTTCTAATTAAAAGAAAATTTTTGCTAATCATATCCCATTTAACAGGGAAAAAATAAAACCTCTAATCGATACTGTAATAAAAATATAAATTAAGGGTCGTTGGTAGAGAAGATCCATAGTTCACAATATTGCAATTTAAAACAAGGGAGATAACTAATTTATCAAAATTCTGATGTTTTGTGGAAACATGGGAGCACCCATATAACTAGACACACTTTAAGAGACCAAATGATAAAACAATATGATATCCATAAAACTTGAGCAAATCTCCTACTAGGCTGGGCACGCGGGGAGGGGGTGTTGGTTGTTGGTGTTAAAACCACAATTAAATAGGACCGATCATCATAAGAAATCCTAAAGGGAACTTAAAACATAACCTAGTGTAACCCACAATGAAGTTCAGAACAAGAACAATGTTGCAGCTGCACAGAAGTCTAAAGTAACTGAACAAAACATGCAAGTATCTAAATTATAACAAAAGCTGAGACATAAAAGTTGAGCTTTTAATATTACATTATTCTCCATTACTGTGCCCATTTCATCAGAATTACCATCATAAAAAATGTCAGATTAAATGCCTAGAAGCATCATTCGATCAATTTTCGTGATTATTTACCTCTAAAAAGTACTCTGAAATAAATCATCACTGCAGAATGCAGAACATGAATTTCTTTATGGAGATTACAATATCAAATTATCTTCAGGTACTCTTAAGTTTTATGACATCAAATGATTCCTTAGTAGGTGTATAGAAGCTTAGCATGTGAAGATTGTAAAATTATACCAAGAGACAGTTTGACAATATGACAGCAGTCAGCAGGCATGGTATTAAACGTCTGTATTAAAAAGCGGAAGTGGAGAACAAGGATAAGTAAGAACTAGATGGTGAAAACTTAAAGTGAGAACTTTTTAACGAGATAATGATAAGGACAATTATGGACAGATGAAGAAAGTCATATTATGTAGGATAATATGTCTACTCGAATCAAGATTGTAGCAAAAGAGATCCTCACTAGCCGGTACAGAAGGAAATCCAAAAGGTAATTATATGAAAGAGGGTCTTAAAGATTTTTGAAAGTATAAGTGCCATGGACATCTTGAAAATATAAGTTATGTCAAGAAAGAAAGCTAAGAAAGCACTCCAATGCTTACAGTGTCTAACACAAGCAGTTAACAGTAGGTGGCAATTCATATCTGTAAATTCTCCAATTCTGACCTTACGTAGATATATGTAACCTTACAAAGATGAAAGGGAATAAAGATTAAAGACCAGGTAATGCATCAGGAATAAAGAGTAAAAGGCCACAATAAAAGAAGATGAAATTAAAGAAAGGTGGAAAAGTTACCATCATAAGCAGTTCAACGAGAACTTGAGGGATCAAATGAGTCTATCCATTATAATAACTACAGATATTGTTGAAAAAGTAGAATAGATGAAGCTAAAGATGTTTTAAAATAAAAACAGACAAAGCTGTAGCACTTATGATGTTCCTACTGAAGCAGAAATTTGACTTAAATTCAATGAATCAAGTTGGCTTGGTGTGACATAAAAACAATTAAGGGATGTAGTTCATATTGATGGTCAAGAAATATGCCACTGTGATTATTTCCAAGACTTATAAACAGCCAATTATAATGATGTTGGGATTGAGAAGGATGTTGCTTATAAAACCAAACCAGCATGGTTAAAATCTAGATGTGCTTTGTTACGCGGAAGAAGAAAAGATGTAAAACAGATCAATCAAAGACACCAAAAATTACGTGAAAAACCCAAAATCAGGAAAAACCACGGAGCCGCACACAAATCCACTATTTATGAGAGAAATTATAGGGGAGAAGAGAATCCTCATGGCCGCTCTGTACAATGGCACTCACAATAGTATAATCTATTGATGCTTTATCGCTTGCTTAACCCTAATGATGACGCATCTCCTTTTATAAAAAAAAAAACTAGGGTTACAAGTTGTGAGATCCCTAAACTGTCCTTGATGTTTTTCTCCAGTTTCGCTAACAAAGAAGTTTTCGGACTGGGCCACTTTCAGGCTGGATTGGGGCCGCTTCAAGGCTGGATTGAGTCATTTCCACTAAGCACCTCGGATTCGCTATGGAGTGCTCCTCCGACTAGGTTCTTCGAAGTGATCTTCCGCTCTGGAGTCTCTACCACTCCGGAAGGCTCTACTGCTCCCTCCTTGCCATCAACTTGAAACTCTAAACTCGCCCAACGCCATGACCCGGAAAGCTCTGACGTCGCTCCGGGATCATCATGTTGACTCTGTGGTGACAGTCTGTCAAAACAATAATTTGGCTCCACAACTTAACAATCTCCCACTTGAAGACTGATTATTGTCATAACAGCGACACCATGTCTCTCTCTTATACTCCGACTCAACTCACAGTGGCATTTGTTGCGACTCAACTCCGGATCTTCACCCTAGAAGACCCACGGAGGCTGAGCAGGTCTTCAGCTTCTCCGCGTGACCACCTTGGTCAGCATGTCTGCGGGATTCCGATTCGTATGTATCTTCATCAGTGATAACACACCGTCTTTCAAAAGATATGGATGAAATGGTACCGCACATCAATGTGCTTGATTCTGTCATGATAGGCTGATTGTTGACATGATCTATTGCACTCTGGCTATCACTATGCAGTGATAGAGTCACATGCTCCTTGCCAAGCTCTTCCATAAAATCCTTCAGCCATATCAACTCCTCGCAAGCTTCTGTTGTTGCAACATATTCGGCCTCCGTCGTAGACGAGGCGACTACCTTTTACAGCCTCGACACCCAGCTCACTACTCCACTTATTAAAGCGAAAATATAACCAGTGGTACTCTTCCGACTATCTACATCACCCGCAAAGTCGGTATCTACATATCTGTGCAGACCAGTGTTCCAAATGTCGGCCGAAATGTCGAAATTTCGGCCGAAATTTCGGTTTCAAGGAGTGGCCGACACGACATTCAATTTCAATGTCGAATTTCGAAATTGCCCAAAATCGGCCGATATTTCGGCCGATTTCGGAAATCTCGGCCGACTCCGTGTCGGCCGACATTGAAATTGATTTTTTTTTTTTGCTTCTGGGTCGGGTAAAACCCACAATTGGGCTTTACGGCCCATTAATTCTCCCATTAACCCATTAACCCCCCCCTTAATCATGCGTGCCCTAATTCTCCCCCTCTCATTTCGATCTCTCTCTCTCCCCGCGCACGATTGGCCTTCGTCCAGAGAAAAAGAAGGCGATCGCAGCAGCAGCTCTCCACGGCGGCGGCGACAGACCAAAGCCCAGATCCTCGTCGGCGACAGACCAAAGCCCAAGCCTCGAAGGTTCTCTCTCTCTCAATCTCTCACTCGATCGCTGTTAATTTTTTTTTTCTTCTGAGCGCTCAATCGCAGGCTCGCAGCCTGCTCTCTCGATCTCTCTCACCCTCCAACTCTCTCTCACTCGCAGCTCTCTCTCTGTCTCGCTCTCGCTCTCTGATCTCTCTCGGCGGTTCTCGTCGGCGGCGACAGGAAGCTCTAAGCCAGGTACATCTCTCTCAATCTCTCACTCGATCTCTCTTTGATTTTCTTTTTATTAAATGATGTCGATCTCTCTCCCTCTCTGCGCAGCTGCGCTCTCTCTCTCTCTCACGATCTCTCTCTCTCACCCTCTGACTCTCCCTTTCTGCTCTCACTCTCGCTCGTCTCCCTCTCTGTTCTCTCTATCTCTCACCGCTGCTCTCTCTCTCTCAATTTCTCTCTCTCTCGCTGCTCTCTCTCTCTCACTCGCTGCTCTCTCTCTCTCAATTTCTCTGTCTCGCTCTCTGATCAGAGAGCGAGACAGAGAAATTGAGAGAGAGAGAGCAGCGAGTGAGAGAGAGAGAGCAGCGAGAGAGAGAGAAATTGAGAGAGAGAGAGCAGCGGTGAGAGATAGAGAGAACAGAGAGGGAGAGGAGCGAGAGTGAGAGCAGAGAGGGAGAGTCAGAGGGTGAGAGAGAGAGATCGTGAGAGAGAGATAGAGCTGCGAATCTCTGCACTGAGCAGTAGTTAATTTTTTGATTAAGTCTTGTTGTTAATCTAGCGTTTATAGTTTACATTATTGTTAATATCTATGTTTATGTGATAGACTGAGAGAGAGATCGTGAGAGAGAGAGTGCTACAACTCTGCACTTTGCAGTAATCTGTGAAAGGTTGAAACTTGAAAGCAGTAGTTAATTTTTTTATTTTTTGATTAAATCTTGATTAACATTCTAGCGTTTACATTATTGTTAATATCTATGCGATAGATTGTTATCATTGTTACATAAATAAAAAATAATACATATTTGCATAAATAAAAAATAAAAATTTATAAGATGCAATAACACATATTTACATAAATAAAAAATAAAAAAATACAATCAATAATCATTGTTATTTGCTTGGCTTGATTTCATCAAAAACTTTGTTATTTGCTTGGCTTCATGCCTTCATCAATATGATAACATCCACGTGCACCTGTCCAATACGGGAATACATAAATAAAAAGATTAGAAAAGTTAAGTTTAGAAGTGTAAAGTAACAGAAATATCAGAGAGCGATAAATAAATAAGATAAGAATAAAAAAAAATATATACACCACCATCTACTTGGTAATTTAAAAGGTTTGAAGTTTGAAGTAAGCATTTTTTATTATCTTGTTCACTTTTGATTGTTTAATTGTATTTAATGTTCTTATTGAAGGTAGGAAGTGC
Organism: Agave tequilana; assembly: GCA_038442645.1. Classification (NCBI taxonomy): domain Eukaryota; kingdom Viridiplantae; phylum Streptophyta; class Magnoliopsida; order Asparagales; family Asparagaceae; genus Agave; species Agave tequilana. The sequence goes on from JAVJIF010016390.1 coordinate 77,104, forward strand.
AAATCAAAATGTCTTCTTCCGCAGCATCTAGTGAAGCACAATCTGTCACAGGCGGATCTAAATTGAAAGATCCATGCTGGGACCATGCGATAAGAGTTGGTACCAGTACACAACAATTGCGTTGCAAATATTGCAACCAATTTATGTCAGGGGGAGTAAGCCGTTTGAAACAACATCTTGCGGGACGGCAAGGTAATTGTGCACCATGTTTGAAAGTCCCCGATGATGTGAAGATGAAGGTGCTCGAACTGTTGAAGGAAGCCGATGCAAAAAAGCAAGCTAAGGCGGCCGGTTTCCAAGCTCTAGCTGATGACGTGCGCATTGGGGAGGATGAATATGATTATCAGGATCCAAATGATCCTTCATCTCAAAGGACCAAATTCGGATCCGTCTCCATTAAAGCAAAAGGACCGATGGATAGATTTACTCAGCGAACTCCAGAAGAGTTGACGGCGGGGTTTGCTAAAACTAAGCAAACAACAATGGATTCCAAGCAAAGAAAGAAGAGAAGAGAAGACACCATTAGATACATTGGTAAATGGTTTTATGAAGCTGGGATTCCCTTCAATACCGCCACTCTTCCCTCATTCCAGCAAATGTTGATAGGTATTGGAAGATTTGGTGAAATGTTGGAGGCCCCCTCACCTTATGAGCTTAGTGAGACTGTTCTCGAAAGAGAGGTGGAAGAGACACAGAACAATCTCAAACCATTCAAAGAGAGTTGTATTGTTAGTGGTTGCACACTAATGACCGACGCTTGGTCGGATCGAAAGAATAGGAGTTTGATGAACATCGTTGCCCACTGTCCAGCTGGAACAGCTTTCTTGCATTCAGAGGATGCTTCAGCAGAAAAACATGATGCAAATTACATCTTTCAATTTGTTGATAAAGCAATTAGAGATGTAGGGCCAGAAAATGTGGTTCAAATTGTGACTGACAATGCATCAAACAACATGGCTGCCGCAAATATTATGCAATTAAAGAGACCTAGCATTTTTTGGACTTCATGTGCTGCACACACGGTGAATTTAATGCTAGGGGACATTGCCAAGATCAAACCTATTCGGAATGCTATTGTGAATGGGAGGTCCGTGTCAGTTTTCATTTACAGCCACACAATCACCCTTAGCTTGATGAGAGATATAGCAAAGGGAGATCTTCTGAGGCCTGGGGCTACTAGGTTTGCCACTGCATTCCTCTCCTTAAATTCTATGAGGGAGAAAAGAAAAGAGTTAAAGGAAATGTTTACATGTGAAAGATGGTTGCAGCATCCTCTTTCCGAAAAGAATGTGGGGAAGAAGGTATAATTTATAAATTTTATAGTTCTTGAATAATAATTAGAAATTATTTTATCTTGATTGTTGACCTATTTATTATTTACATTCGTAGGTTGCTGATATTGTTGGTTCCAATAGATTTTGGGACAATGTGGATCTTGCTCTCAAACTTTTTTCACCACTAGTGAAAGTGCTTCGACGAGTTGATGGTGATAAACCATCCATGGGATTTCTTTATGATGATCTGGAAAGAGCAAAGGAAGACATTAGAAAAAATCTCGACTCAAAAGAGAAGAAATATATTCCTATATGGAATATAATTGACAAAAGATGGGATGATAAGCTTAAGGGGCCTTTGCATAGAGCGGGACACTACTTGAACCCCTACACTTTTTACAAGAAGAAGTTGGAGATTGAAAAAAGCCGGCATCTTTATGGATGGGCTTGTTGAGGTCATGCATAGATTCTACCTAGAAAGGCACGAAACTCTCAACAAGATAACTGACCAGTTGTCTTTGTATCAATATCAAAAAGGTTCTTTTGGGAGAGACTGGGCAAAAAAAGGAGCAGAAAATCCTAACCTTAATCCAGGTACATTGCTTGATATATTTGTTATTAAATTTAATGAAAAAATTATAAAGCTTAATTTATTGATGACTTTTTTATAACTTTCAATTGATTAGCTAATTGGTGGATGATGCATGGGACTGATGCTCCCGAGTTAAGAGAAATGGCAATGAGAGTCTTAAACTTGACAACCAGCTCGTCCGGGTGTGAGAGAAATTGGAGCACCTTTGAGACGGTATAAAAACTATCATTTTTTGGACTAAGAATTTCTTTTAGAAGTCTAAATTTTGTGCATTATTAATTTGTTTAATGATTTTCTTTTTTAGGTCCATACAAAAAAGAGGAATAGACTAAGTCACAAGAAATTGCATAACTTAGTCTTTGTCAAGTTCAATGCAAAAATCAAGAGCAAAACATCATCGATTAATAGAGATCCATTGGCAGCTATTGATGATGAGGAAAGAGTCACCGATTGGTTGGTGCCTCCAAAAACAAATGGAGCTCCCGCTTCAGAAAGCGATGATGAGGTCTTTCCCGGAGAAGGATTAACTTGGAGGCAAGTTGTAAAATCCTCGGGAGCTACTATAAAGAAAAGAAAGAGTTCAAGAACAAAGTTGAAGACTTTTAAGAGAAAAGCAAAAAGCGGGGGCCCATCAAATAATGAACGCGAAGAAGACATGGAATCATCCAGTTCGGAGTCATCATCAGAGGATGAGAGCCATGAGGTGGAGCTTAATTTAACAAGGAATGATGTGATCGATTCAGAGGACTCAGAGCCGGAGTTTTCGGAGGATTGAGAAGGAGATATCACTCGAGTCACTTTTACCTTATGAACATTTATTGCTTTGAGCTGGATTTTGAAATGTGTTTAAGAACTATCTTTGATGTGTAACTGTGTTTTTTGAACTTTATACTATTGGAAAGTGGAAACATGGACTTGATCTTTCTTAGAATTATAGCTTTCTATTGTTTATTTTTTTTGAAAGTATTTTTTCTCATTGTTTATTTAGATAGCTTTAATCATTTCTGTATATTAGCATGTATATTGATTCTATGTTCATTGTTTATATTTTGTAGGTTGGCTACAACTTGAAGGTTTCATTCATAGTCGTAGCTTAAATACAAGTTGTCCAGGTAAGTATATTCAAAACAAGATGGTTTAAATATATATTGTTTTCATGCCTTTATATATCATAAATGTGATTGTTTTCATGCCTTTATATATCATAAATGTGATGTTTTAGGATATTTATGACATTTAAGACCATACTATATAATGTAAATGACCTCCGAAATTGACACCGAAATTGGGCAAATATCCCCGAAATTTCCCCGAAATCCGCAATCCGATATTACATTTTGCCTTCCGACATTAGGCCGACATCCGACATTTAGAACATTGGTGCAGACAAACATCTGTGCCATCATAGCACAATGTTATATCTGAACTTCCTTTCAGATATCTCAAGATCCATTTTACAGCTCTCCAATACTCCTTCTCGGGATTGCCCATGTATCTGTTGATAACTCCCATTACTTGAGCAATGCCTGGCCTAGTACAGACTATAGCATACATCAAGTTGTCCACAGCTGATGCATATGGCACATCCGACATGAAAGCATTCTCATCTCCCGTTGTCAGAATATGTGCTTTTGAGGGCTTGAAGTAACCTCCGAGTAGTACGTTCACAGATTTAGCATCCGACATGTTAATACTCTTCAGCACATTATCCACGTACTCGGCTTATGATATCTTCAACAACCTCTTTTTTTTCTGTGTTGATCCTTATTTTAAGAATTTTCTTCACTGAATCCAAGTCCTTCATAGAGAATTTTTTTGCCAACCTAGCATTGAGATACAGAGTCTCCTTCATGCTTGATCCGGCAACAAGCATATCATCTACATATAGTAGTAGTATGATGTAGGAATTATCAAACGACTTGGAATAGCAACAGTGATTAGCCTGCAACCTTGTGAATCCAGTACTAACTATGAATCTGTCGAACTTTCACTCGGAGCCTGTTTCAAGCCATAGTGACAATTCTTGAGCTTGCAAACCAACTGTTCCTTTCCTGGCATGATATAACCATGTGGCTGTGTCATATAGATGTTCTCCAAATCGCTATGGAGAAATGCAGTTTTAACATCCAGCTGTTCCAAATGCAAGTCCTCTGCAGCCACAATGCTTAAAACAGATCTAATAATAGTTAGTTTCACAACAGGAGAAAATCTTGTTAAAGTCAATACCTTCCTGCTGTTGAAATCCCGTCACGACCATCCTCGCCTTTTACCTCTTGGTGCCATCATACTCTTCCTTCAACCAGTAGACGCACTTGTTATGCGGGGCTCGCTTGCTTTCTCGCAGTTCAACCAAATCTCATGTTTGGTTCTTCAGAAGAGACTTCATCTTATCATCCATAGCAAGCTCTCACTTGTCATTGGCTTCCACCTGTAAAGCCTCTTCATAACACTTAGGTTCACCACTATCAGTCAACAACAAATAGCGCAAGGAGAATATCTCTCCGAAGCTCTAGTCGTCCTGGTTGATCGCCTCAACTCACTTTGGGGTGTCGGAGGCTCTACTCGGAGTTTCTCATTCCCTTTCAGAATGCTTCGAAGCTTCTTCACAAGAACATCATCAAGTCCGAGAAACTCCGAGTCAGCAGAATCCTACTGCTTCGGAGTGCTCCGAGATGCCACTCTGAGATCCTTCTCCGAAGTGCTCCTCTCCGTCAACAAGTCCTTGTACATTGAATACCACGTCCTCATACCTAAGGATCTTTCGGTTTTCTAGATCCCAAAACAATAGTCATACTTGCTTGTTCCATACTCAATGAGGATGCATCTCTTGGACTTTGAATCCAACTTGCTCCTGCGATCTAGCTCCACGTGGACATATGAGATACAATCAAAAATATGCAAGTGGTTTAGGTTTATCTCTTTGTCAGACCATGCCTCCTCTGAAATCCCATAGTTCAGGGGCACCAATGGCCCTCTGTTGACCAGATACACCGTTGTTTTGATTGCATCTGCCCAGAACTGCTTGGGCAATCCAGCGTATATCCGCAAGCTCCTGGCACGCTCTAGTATTATCATGTTCATGCGCTCCGCCACCTCATTCTGATGAGAGTTTTTTCGAAACCGTCTTCACTCCACGGATTCTCTGACTCATGCAGAACTATTCGAATTTGCCATCGCAGTACCCCATTGCCGGACCTTAAGCACTTAAGCTTTCGATTTGATTCATTTTCAACTTGGGCTAACCATTTCCTAGACATCGAACATATCCGATTTGTACTTCAAGAAATAAATTCAGACCTTTATGCTTAAATCATCAATAAAGGTCACAAAGAACAATGAGCATCCGAGAGAGAGAAATGAAGCCTTACCCCATACATCAGTATCAACTAACTCCAACCTTTCTGCCTTCGGAGTTTTCTCGTCTTTGAGAAACTAACTCTCCTCTACTTCTCGTAAACGCATTCTTCACAGAAATCTAAATCAATAGATTTCAAACCCGACAGCTTGTCCTTGAAGAGCATAACTTTCATTCCCTTCTCGCCCATATGCATAACCCAAGTCTGATGACACACTCCGGCATCCAATTCAGAAGAAGCAACTGAAATTGATGCTCCAAAACCCGATATCATGTAGGGTGTACCTTCCTTTCCGTGTGCCACCACCATGGCATCCTTCGTGATCTTGCACACATCATCGTCGAATGTGGTTTTTATCTCTCTATCTGCAGGCTGACCGACAGAGGTCAAATTTCTCTTCAGCTTTGGTACACGTCTGATATTTCTCAATTTCAGCGTTGAGCCATTTGAGAGGCAGGATTCATCACAATTTCAGCGTTGAGCCATTTCAGCGTTGAGCCATCTGATATTTCTCCATCACAATGCCTTTCCCGACAATGTCGCAGGATTCATCATCTCCCAGATACACCTTTTCAAGTTCACCTTTAACATAATTTTGAAAGATAGTCGTGTCGGAAAGTGGTGTGAAAGGAGGCACTGAATCAATCACCCATGATTCCCTGGAACCAGCCAAGAAGATAATTAAAGCATCGGATCCATCACTCCCTGTGACATACGTGGAATCCTTCTTTTTGTTTTTGCCTTCTCCATCCTTCTTAAGCTTGTAGTCTCTCTGAATATGCCATTTTTCACTAAACCGCCACACCCCTTAACTTAGAAATACTCTCCCTGATTTGGATTTGGATCTGCCATTCTTTTTCTTTTCTCTATTCATCAGTCTTCCTCTCCATTCAACACTCAGGGCACTCACTGATGTTTCTGTCGACCCCGATGACTTCCTACGCGTCTCTTCGTTGAGAAATACACACACCGCATCATCAAACTTCAAAGTTCTTATCTCACAGGAATTGCTCACCATCATCACGAGACCATCTCAGGCCTCTGGTAGACTAGATAATAGAAACAGTGCCTGATTTCGTCATCGAAATTGATCTCAACAGATTCCAACTGGTTCTTTAGCGTGATGAATTCATTAAGATGCTCAGTAACGCTTCCATTGCTCGCCATCTTCAGGTTGAACAACTCTTCATCAAGAAAATCTTGTTTGAAGCCGAGGGTTTCTGTACATCTTCAAGAGGGCTGTCGTCAAGTATAGGGTCGTCTTCTCCCTTAAGATGTTGAATGCAATCATCGATGCCAGGGATAATCGGATCACCCTTAGGGTTTTCCGATTTAGAATATCACACTCGCCATCAGACATCTCCTTCGGCTTTTGGGCTTTTCCACCAAGAGGAAGATATAGATCTTTCTAGTACAAGTAGTCTTCGATCTGCATCTTCTAAAACCCGAAGTTCGCATCGTTGAATCTTTCAACTCTGATCTTTTCTTCATCCTCCATTATGAACCTTGCTATATATCAGTTGTTGGGATAGACAACAACACGGACAAAGAAAAGACGCCAAAACAGATCAATCAAAGACACCAGAAATTACGTGAAAACTCAAATCGGAAAAAACCACGGAGCCACACACAAATCCACTATTTATCAGAGAGACTACAGAGGAGAAGAGAATCCTCACAACCGCTCTGTATAATGACAATCACAATAATATAATATGTTGATGCTTTATCGCTTGCTTAACCCTAATGATGGCGCATCCCCTTTTATAAGAAAAATTAGAGTTACAAGTTGTGAGCTCTCTAAACTGCCCTTGATGTTTTTCTCAAGTTTTGCTAGCAAATAAGCTTCTGAACTGGACCGCTTCCAGGCTAGACTGGGCCGCTTCCAGGTTGAACTGGGCCACTTCCGCTAAGCGTCTCAGATTCGCTACAAAGTGCTCCTCCGACTTAGTGCTTCAGAGTGATCTTCCGCTCTGGAGTATGCACCACTCCGGAAGGCTTTATTACTCCGTCATTGCCATTAACTTGAAACTCCAAACTCGCCCAACGCCATCACCCGAAAAGCTCCGTCGTCGCTCTGGGATCATCATGTTGACTCCGTGGCTACAATCCGTCAAGGCAATAATCTGGCTCCACAATAAAACATGCTTATGGCACAGCATGTGAGTATAATAGTATAATATCCATGAGTTGAAAGAATTTTTTATCAAATGGCTATACGATCAAGCATGCTCAATGGATCCTAATGTTGGGCAATGTAAGAATTGTATCCAAAAATTAAATATAGCTGAAATGAGAAGGTCAAGATGGTTATGGTGCAATACGCTAAAAGATAAGATAAGAATGAATGCATTCTTTACGAAGTTAGATGTCACTTTAATTGGGGCTAAGATGAGGGAGAAGTGTCTGAGATCGTCTAGACAGAGATGGATGAAACCAATAGTTAGTTGAAGGGGAAACCAAGATTAAATGCAGACCAAAACAAATATGTATTGAAGCAATAAAAATGTATGGCAATTGCTTAACAGAGAAGGAAGCCTAATGGAGCTGAGTGAACAAAAATGATTCATCGTGTCGACCACAAAAGGCAAAAAAGAAAGAAAATTGGATAAAAACTTTTTTGTTGTTTCGATTGTTATCTCAACTTCTTCAATATGAGTAACCTCAAACGCGTTGCACACTGAGGGGAGTAAAAGAAAGCAATTTTAAGTTAAACTTGAATCATATGGAGAGGAAACGAATATAAGAAGGACAATTTTTTGAATAAATCCCATTTTCGAATTTAATTTCAAAAAAGACTTCCTCGAACAAGTCAACTCGACGCCACGTAGGCATTGGGTAGTTGAGCCTTGTCAGTGTGGCGACATCTGGGCATGGATGGGAAAAGTTTTTGGTCCAGGGATGCCAACCCTGGACCAAGAACGGAGGGTATTTATTTGAGATGGGAGGCATAATAATGCATGGGACCCACCATAGGTTGTTTTCAAACAGTTACGAGGTTGAGTTGCTTCTTCTCTTGTGAATGCTATTGAAGCTTTCTTCATCTTGCTAGCATGTTGACAGTGGAGCTTCATGCATGCATGCGAGGCTTGCATGGTTTTGTTGCTTGCCAAGCCAATACAAATATTAACCCTAACACAAATGCAGCCCCTCGAGTTGTGATCCCACTGCTCCAACCACTCTAGAGGAGCTCTATGTTGCATCTCTCTCACTATGAGTCAAAACAAACTAGACCATGGATTTGATCTCCATTCTTAAAGTGTCATCCAATTAAATTAAGAGCTGATCTCCGTTCTGAAGTGCCATGCATTCTTGGTCCAGGGTTTCCACCCCAGACCGAGATCTCGGTCCAAGGTTGGCAACCCCGAACCCAAAACCTCTCCAATCGGCACCCAGAACTCGCAAAGCTGGCTGGTATCAGTTACACAAAAGCTATGTGGCGTCGATCTGGCCTGTCACAAGTCAGCTTTTAGAAATAAATTTAGGGGAGGTCAGTTTTTGGAACTAAATTCGAAAATGGGATTTATCAAAAAATTGTCCATATAAGAAAGAACTCAAGTTTATTTTGGACAGACAGTCAACTCTAAACAAACTTTGCAGTTAAGGTTGAAAAATTATAGCTCTGCTTTCAATCCAAACTCGCAAATTAGACAGCGGCCTCAAATTCAATAACAACTCTCGACAACAATCAACCGATCCAGATGGCACAGAAATCAGTTCAAGCATCACCAATCAAACAAGATCTACAACAATTCGATTCAATTCGAGCAGAATTAGAGCGAGAGGGGTAAGAGAACAAACTGACAAGGTTACTGTTGCAGCGATCGAGATCCAAGCACTTGACTGCGACGATCTCATTGGCCGGCACGTAGATCGCCCGGTACACGGTGGCGCTGGCCCCATACCCGACCTCCTCTAGCAGCTTGTAATCCGCAGGCGACGCCGAATAGTAGCTGCTCCTCTTCAAGCTCCCGCTGTTGCTCCCGCCGCTCTTCCCATCACTCTCTCCCCTCTCTCTCTCTCTCTCTCTCTCTGCTACTTCTGCTTTTGTTTCGATTTTCTTTCTCTGTCTCTCTCTCTCTAACCGTTGACCGCCGTCACGAATAAGAGAGGAGAGAGAAAGAGTCGGAGCGAGATTAGAGGCGGTCCGAACCGGGGGCGAAAATTTTTGGGGTTGAGATGGGGGAGAGATGAAATGATGATGATGGGGAGCGATGCCGAACGCTGACGTGGCAGCCGCAGAGAGTTGACTAGAGAGCGTGGGGCCCGTGGGGACTTCGTACGGTTCGGTCCATAAATCCCTCACCCCCATTCGGGCAAAGTTATTATTACTATTATTATTAATTAAGCCGAAACGATGATGTACGGGTCCGTGGGCCGGAAGAGTAAAAAGGCAACAATAATGAACGCTACATACAACAAACGCAGGTTTGGTTTCTTGTTCTTGCTCTTGCTCTTGCTCTTGTTTTTCTCTTGTGAGAGATTTTAGAGCTGTGGTGAGCTGTATTGTTAAGGGAAGAGGGCAGGGGGGGCCGCTCAAAGAGTACATGGCCTTACAATCGAAGGACACTGGCCCAACATCACGTGCGATTGTAGTACTTTTGGGCCTGTAAGTAACTCACAAGTCTAACATGTTAGTAGTTCTTATTACTAATTACGATAATTACAATGGAACATGGTGATGTCGGGACCAGCTGATGAAGCTTGTGCTTTCTGTTTCCGATTTGTTTGGACATTTCAAGCCTTGTTGAAAGTTTAAAGACTCGATTGTTCTTCGGCCCACTTCACGTGCCGGGGCCTTTGAGCCTTTGGGCCATTTGGCCGGCCCAACCATCACATGCAGTGTGTCCCTGAATAAAACTCAGGAAGGCATCTTTCTAATGAGGGGCGTGGAGTTTGCGGAGTTTTGCTTCGATGTTTAAGACGAGAGAGATTGAAGTTGATAGTGTTAGTATTTTGAGAGTATTTTAAAATTAAGTAAAGTTTTTTTAGTCCCACATTGAATAAGAAAAGAACTCTTTAGTGTTTATACAGGGAGTTTCTTTCATGATGGGTTGTGTGAGCTAGAAACTAGGGAGTTCTCGCGCGCATACAAATCCATTGAGACCCAGTGAAAGAGAAATTGGGCCACCGGATCCAGAAAATCTTAATGCGCATGTGCACGCGGGGGTGTGCCCGAATAGGCTAAGTTTTGCCAATTTTAATTTTGAATTTAAAATTAAAATAAAATCTTTTCAAATCCTGTCATAATATTTGGATGAGAGATAGCTGTTGAGATTCGTATCTTTCCATATCCTGTCATGTCAGCTCTCTGCCTAAGTTTTGCAGTGACATTTTCCAAGGTAATTTTGTTTCTCTACACAAGGAAAGATTTCTTTCTCTGTCTAAAGATTGTTTCTCTGCACAAGGATTTTCTAATGATATAAAACTCTCTTTATAAAGGATCTATTTCCTGCTCTCAAAAATAGAACTCAACCATCTTCTTCCTCTCTGAAATTTCTTAAACTCTTCAGTTCTTCCCTGCATCTCTAGAGGAAACAAAACCGAGCTGTTCGAGGACTTGTGCATTACGAGTGCACGCTTGCAGGGCCAGCGATCGTTGAATCCTAGAGGGTAGGCCGCCATCAACCTGCTGTATTGAGATAATCTCTCAGATAAGCGCGATCTACTCTTAAAGACAGTGCTCCGCACGCCTCAATCAAAATAGAAAAGTTCCTTCCTTCTTGAAAGTTTAATTTAAATAGCTTAGCAGTATTTCTTACATTATTTTTTTAACAATCTTAAGAGTAGATATGGATACTGCTATGGTTGCTGCTACTAATATTAAGTCTCTGTCTGACATCTCTAGGATTGAACTATTTAATGGAACGCACTATAAAAGATGGCAAGAAAAAGTTATGTTCACACTTGATGTAACTGGTTATGTCTTTGCTATATATAACTAATCCTAAATCAGAGAAAGAAAAGGAATTGCAAAACTGAGAAAAAGCCAACAAAATCTGTAGACACATCATTCTCAGCACACTTAGTAATGCACTGTTTGATGTTTACTGTCCTTATAAAACTGCAACTGAAATTTGGAAAAGTCTTAATAAGAAATACATTCTTGAAGATGCTGGAACTCAAAATTTACTATTGAAAATTTTCTGAATTTTGTCATGTCTGATGAAAATGATATTTCCTCTCAAATTCATGAATACTATGTTCTAATTGATGATCTTAAAAATGAAAATATCACCCTACCTGAAGCCTTTATTGCTGGAGCCCTAATTGAAAAACTACCCAACTCCTGAAAAGATTACAAGAAAGAACTGAAGCATAAAAGAAAACAAATGAACCTTAAAGATGTAATAATTCATATCAGAATTGAAGAGAAAAATAAAGAAAGAGAGAAAACTGAAAGGGCCAAGGAGCTTACTTCCAAACAAATCTAATTGAAAGCAAGCCTTCTAAACTAAAGAAATATTTTCATAAGCCAAATTTTAAATCAAATCAGAACCCTAAGATGAAAAGAAACCCTAACTCTACTTTCAAGAAGAAAGGAAATGTTTTGTGTGTAACTGTTTTGTGTGTGACAAATCCGGACACTACTCAGCACAGTGTAGGTTCTAGAAGAGTGGTGAGGCTTCATCCAAACTACAAGTTAGCCTGGTTGAGAGTGACATTATTGCTGATGTAATCTCTGAAGTTAACAGGGTTGCACATACTAAGAATTGGGTGATTGATTACAGGGCATCCCGACATATATGTGCCGACAGAGGAGCTTTCTCCTCTTAGGAGCTTTCTCTTCTTACTCCTCTATTGATGATGGTGAACAAGTGTTCATGGGCGATTCGAGGCCCTCACCCGTTGTGGATAAGGGAAAGGTGCTTCTCAAGCTCACTTCAGAGAAGATCCTTTCTCTTACAGATGTGCTTCATGTTCCTGAGATTCGTTAGAACCTCATTTCTGTTTCCCTTCTTGGAAAAGCTGGAGTTAAGGTCTGCTTTGAATCTGATAAAATTGTAATGACTAGGAATGGACAATTTGTTGGTAAAGGGTATTGTAGTCAGGGTTTTATTATACTGAATGTACTTGAAATCATGAATGAAAATGCATCTACTTCTTCTGCTTACATGATTGACTCTTGTGATCTTTCGCATGATAGGTTAGGACATGTTGGTTTTTCTTACATTAAGAAAATGAAAGATATAGGTCTCTTGTATAATGTAACTATATCTAATCATGACAAATGTGAAATATGTGTTGAATCTAAATCTACTAAGAAATCATGCAAAAGTGTACAAAGAGAATCTGAATTGCTTGAGCTTATTCATAGTGATCTTGGTGACTTTAAAAATAACTTAACTAGAGGTGGTAAAAGAATCTATATCACCTTTATTAATGACTGTTCTAGATATACAGTAGTCTATCTGTTAAGATCTAAAGATGAAGCCTTTAGAATATTTCTGAAATATAAATCAGAAGTTAAAAATCAACTAAATAAGGAAATCAAGAAATTGAGATCGGATAGAGGTGGTGAATATGACTTAAACAATTTAATGAATTTTGTGAATAACATGGCATAATTCATGAGACTACCCCTCCATATTCACCTGAACCTAATGGTGTTGCTGAAAGAAAAAAAAACACTAAAAATATGATGAATGCTATGGTTATAAGTTCTGGTGCACCTCTGAACATGTGAGGAGGGGCTATACTCTACGCTTGTCATATTCACCCTACAAGAAAACCAGCATAACCCCATATAAAATCTGGAAAGGATGCACCAAACTTAAACTACTTAAAAGTGTGGGGTGCCTACCTAAAGTTCTTCTACCTGAACCCAAAAGAAAGAAACTAGGACCTAAAATCTTTGACTGCATGTTTATTGGTTATGTCCATCATATTGCTTCATATAGGTTTCCTGTGACTAGAAGTGATAATACGATTATGGAGATTAACACTATTATTGAAACTAAAAATGCAGAATTCTTTGAACATGTTTTTTCATTGAAAACTCATATTGATAAACCTTCTCATGCTTCATCATCTAGTCATGCGCAAGAATCTGATGATAATGAAGAGACTGAACTAAGGAGAAGTAAAAGAGTTAGAAAAGAAACTGACTTTGGTAAAGATTTCTATACATTTCTTGTTGGTGATGACCCACTCACTTATAAAGAGGTTATCTCTTTTCCGGACGCTCCATTCTGGAAAGAGGCTATTAATGAATTAGAATCTATATTATCAAATCATACTTGGGAACTTGTTGATTTACCACCAGGTGCAATGCCAATTGGCTGCAAATGGATATTTAAAATAAAACTGAAACCTGATGGGTCGTTGGATAAATTTAAAGCTAGATTGGTTTCTAATAGACACACTCAAAAGAAAGACTTTGATTATTTTGATACATTTGCTCCTGTGACTAGAATTGCATCTATTAGAGTGTTTTTTACTTTAGCATCTATTCATAAGGTTGTGATACATTAAATGGATGTTAAAACTACATTCTTAAATGGAGAACTGGAAGAAGAAATATATATGGACCAACCTGAAGGTTGTCTGACAACAGGAAATCAACACAAAGTCTACAAACTTATAAAATCTTTATATGATTTAAAACAAGCACCCAAATAATGACATGATAAATTTGATAGTGTTCTTGTTTTCTGTGGTTATCAGATTAATGAGGCTGATAAATGTATCTATACTAAATTTGAGGTTAATGTTGGTGTTATCATATGTTTATATGTTGATGGTATGCTTATATTTGGTACAAACTTAGAAATTATAAAGGACACCAAATCATTTTTGTCCTCTAATTTTGATATGAAAGACATGAGTGAAGTTGATGTGATCTTAAGAATTAAAATAACTAGAGATTCTGATCGTATCATGCTTTCACAAGGACACTATATGGAAAGAATGTTGAAAAGATTTGGTCATTTTGACTGCACCCCTGTTTCCACACCTTATGATGACAGCATTCACTTATGAAAAAATAAAGAAGAAACTGTGTCACAATCTGTGTATGCACAAATCATTGGTAGTTTAATGTACTTGATGAATTATACACGACCTGACATTGCTTATGATATGAGACGACTTAGTCGTTACACTCACTGTCCTAATAAGGACCATTGGACAGCATTATATCGAGTGCTAAAATATCTAAAAGGAACTATTAATTATAATTTGACATATTGTAGCTTTCCTTCTGTTTTAGAGGGATACTCAGATGCTAACTGGATCTCTAATTCTGATGAGTTAAAGTCTATAAGTGGATATGTGATCACACATGGTGGGGGTGCGGTGTCTTGGAAATTATCCAAGCAAACCGTTATAGCTCGCTCCACTATGGAGTCTGAGTTTGTTACCTTAGAGAAGGCAGGTACTGAGGCAGAGTGGCTCAGGAATCTTTTGATTGATGTACCAATTTGGAAGAGACCAGCTCCGTCTGTTTCTATTCATTGTGATGACAAGCTACTATTGCTAGAGTTAAGAATAAAATATACAATTGAAAGAGTAGGCATATACGCCTAAGACATAAAATTGTAAAGCAGCTGCTAGATGATAGGATCTTATCTCTTGACTATGTGAGGTCAGAGCTTAATATAAGTGATCTATTTACTAAACCACTAGGGAGAAAACTAGTGAAGAATACATCGAGGGGAATGGGACTCATGTCTATAACAAAGAGTCAAAAATGATAGTAACCCAACATATGTGATTGATGAACTCATGAAATAGGTTCATATAGGTAATAACAAATTATTTGTTGACTTAGAGATGCACTATCATTATTTTATTATTGAGAAGTCCCTTCCTATGATGCAGATAGTGCAAATTGCAATGTGCATTAGTTCTTAATGGATTACCATAACCCTTATTGGGTGGTGTGTTTAATTGCAATGCACACTTGATGGATCCACCTATATGAGTGTGAAAGTGGAGCCGCTTCTTATGAGAATATAGACATATTCTGTAGAGCGCTCATGAATATCTAGGTAGGGCGCATGGCCGATTCGTGCCAACCCGTTTTGAACAGCTCGGTTCTATGAATGGTATGTGGGTAATAGGTCAATGATTCATAATTAGGAAGATTGGTTCTTAGAAACTTTATGTTTCACCAACTTCCTGTGGGACACACCTACATATCTTAGATAGTGGTTCATAGACTAAAAGTCACCATTATTGATGCATTGAGTTCTCTTGTTTCCTCTTCTTCTCTCTTGTTCCTATTATTCTTCCTTTTAATTTTGAAATAGTGGGGGACTGTTAGTATTTTGAGGGTATTTCAAAATTAAGTAAAGTTCTTTTAATCCCACATTGGATAGGAAAAGAACTCTTTAGTGTTTATATATGGAGTCTCTTTATGATAGGTTGTGTGGGTTAGAAACTAGGGGGTGCTCGCGCGCGCACAAATCCATTGAGGCCCAGTGAAGGAAATTGGGTTACCGGATCCAGAAAGCCTTAATTGCGTATGTGCGCCCGCAACGCACGCGTAGAGGGGTGCAAATTCGGGTTTCAGAGCCTCACGGGTGTGCCTGAATAGGCTAAGTTTTGCTAATTTTAATTTTAGATTTAAAATTAAAATAAAATCTTTTCAAATCCTGTCATAATATTTGGGTCAGAGATAGCTGTTGAGATTCGTATCTTTCCATGCCCCGTCATGTCAGCTCTCTGCCGAAGTTCTGCAGTGACACTTTTCAAGGTAATTTTGTTTCTCTACACAAGGAAAGATTTCTTCCTCTGTCCAAGGATTATTTATCTGCCCAAGGATTTTCTAATGATGTAAAATTCTCGTTATAAAGGATCTATTCCCTGCTCTCAAAAATATAACTCAACCACCTTCTTCCTCTCTGAAATTTCTTAAACTCTTCAGTTCTTCCCTGCATCTTTGGAGGAAACAAAACCAAGCTGTTCGAGGGCCTGTGCATTGCGAGTGCACCCTTGCAGGGCCAGTAGTCGTTGAATCATGGAGGGTACCATCAACCTGCTGCCCTGAGATAATCTCTCAGAGGGGCACGATCTACTCTTAAAGACTGTGTTCTGCACGCCTCAATAAAAATAGAGAAGTTCCTTCCTTCTTGAAAGTTTAGTTTAAATAGCTTAGCAGTATTTTGTACATTATTTTTCCAACAGATAGTTATTCAGTTGGCCGTCTTAAAATATGAGTAGATTGTAGAGAGGTTTTCTTTCGAGGTTATGACACCTGAGAGATTGATTCATGTGTATCTCTAACTCGTGACGTTATCTGTCGATAAGTAATCGGCTCTATAAATAATGAGTACGCGAGAAAAATTCAATACATAAAATATAGCTAGACAAAGGTGGCGTTTATTTCTAAATTCTAGTTGTTATTATTTTATTGGGTTTCTTAGATGTATACCTCTCAAATCTTCTTTTTTTAGACAAAAACACTCCTCAAATTGTTGATATTGTTAATTTTCTCTCCAATCTTCTGTTCTTAGAAATTTATTCCTCCAGCTATACTCCTTCTCTTCTTCTTCACCCCATTTTTCTTCATTATTTTTTTTTTTGATTTAACTAAATATTCTACATTCTTGTCCACTCTTTTCCCATTTCCTCTCTCTCTCTCTCTCTCTCTCTCTCTCTCTCTCTCTCTCAACCCAACATTCCCCACTTCTTCATCACACAGTTATTGATGATAAAAGGAGCATGAATGGTTTTGGTTTTGAAAGTTCGGTTTTGAGAGTAGGTTTTTTTTTTTTTTTTTAAGTTTCACCAACTTTTAAGGGCAAATTAACAATATTATAACTTGATAGGTACTTTTCTAAATAAGAAAGAATTGAGGATTATATATCTAAAATCCTTTATAATAGTTTAGAGAAAGGGCCTGTTTGTTTCCCCGCAAAACGCCGCAAAACCGCAAGTCGTAAAACTCTTTTCCATTTTCAGCTGTTTGTTTCGTTGCAAAACATTTCGCAAAATACAACTCTCATTTCCCACTTGCAGTTGCTACAGTTAAATTTGTGGTCATATAAATTTCACTTTTACACTCAAATTTTCCCGCTTGCAACTGCTACAGTTAATTTTGTGGTCATGTAAATTCTACTTGTAATACATTCGTAGTGCCAAAGCAGTTACTTGATAATCAATATATAATTTAATATTATTAAATATTTAATATTTTTAATATTTTTAATAGTGTTTAATTTCTTACCGAATTATTTTATACTGGTATTTTTTAGTTTTTTATTATTTTTAAGATTATTTTAATATTTACTATTTTATTACTTTAATTTAATATATAATTTAATATTGTTATTTAATACTTTATTATTTATTAATATTTACACCAATTTTCTTAATATTTTATTTAAATTTAATATTTTATTAATATAACAATAATGTGTTTTAATATAAAATTATTATATATTTAATTTATTTATTTCTTAATATAAATAATTACTTTATTAATATTATAATATACTTTAAAATTATATTAATATTTTATTATGTTAATATTGTAATAATTCATTATAATAATATCATAATAATATTTCATTATTAAATTTATAATTATATTTTACTTTGTTAATTTTATATTTTTATAATATTACGATATTATTATCATAAAATTTAATATTATAATAATCTTAAGTATTTTATAATATTATAATATTATAACTATATTTTATTAATTTTCTTAAGATTTTTTTAATATTTATGTTTTATTAGTATCCTTAAAATTTTATTCAGTTTCTTTAGATTTTCTTAAAATTTTATAATTACTTATTTAGTTAATATTGTAATAATATTTTACTAATATTTTATTAATATTATTGTTATAAATAAAATATTAAGATTATTAATTTTTTATCTCAAATTTATTAATACAATTTAATTTGTAATAGTAGATTTAATTTAATAGTATTTATAATATTTAAATTACTGCTACACTTAATTTTGTGGTCAACTTTTCCACTTACACTTTTACATCACCAACCAAACACCGTAAAACACAATATACTTTATCATTTACACTTTCACTTTATCAACCAAACACCGTAAAACACAATATACTTTTCCATTTACACTCCACTTTATCAACCAAACACCGTAAAACACAATATATTTTCTCTGCTACAGTTCATTTTTTCCATTCTCATTTTACGACTTACGACTTGCGACGTTTTGCAACGAAACAAACAGGGCCTTTGCATGCAAGCGGCCACTTACACTAAGACCTATGAGAGTTGATGTTCTGCAAAATGTAGAAATCTCTTGAGTGCATGCCAATGGGTTCTCGAGGTGCCTGTAGGGGAGAAGATAAAACTTGAACTCAGAGTTTTTTAACTCATTGGATATGGTTAAGAGAGAAACAGCAACAGCAGCCGACAGCAGATATTCAGACACGATGTACAGTATGTCGACAGCTTTGTGGTGTTGTCGACAGGTAACTGAAGCAGTAGTCGACAGATTCAACTCAGTCTATCGACAGAAGTCCAACAGAGAGTTGTCTACAGCTCAGTCTATCAACAGCATGTATCAGTTGTCAACAAGCACAGTAATCTGGGCGAATCCGAGTTATTTTCAGAAATCGTTTCTGATCCGATTTTGGAGCTCTTGGGGGTTTTTTTTCTTGGATTCTTTGGCTATATATTGAAGGGCTTCCACACTCTTATTAGTATCGAAGTTGTAACCTGATTTGGTGAATTATATTGAGAGTTTTATGGTTAGTTTGTTTGAGAAAATTTTATGGCTGAGTGCGCAGTTTCTCCAATTTGGAACTTCGAATCACTTTGTAATCCTTATAACTCGATTGTTTGAATATGATATTTTCCCTTCTACCTCCAGGATGTAGGCAACTTGTTGACTTCGTTAAATCACTTATTTCTCGTTTTCTCTCTTTTGTTGTTGTTGGCCCAAGGTTAAAATCACCGATTTATGATTTTGATGATAATAAAACGTTTGAGGTTATTTAGTGCTAATCAAGTCTAAGTGTTTAAATATGTTTCAGGGTTCTAAAGGATTCAAGGGGTTTTCTTCCTCTAAAGGAAGGTATTGAAGACTCAAGGATATTCAAGTATGGGATTGAAGCTCAAAGCACTCGACGTCACTAATGGAGAAGCCCAGTTAAAGATCTTATAGTCACCTAGAACCTTGCAAGATATTAGTTTGTTAAAGTATAGAATATAGTTGTGATGCTCAAGAAGTTACACACACAAAAATACATGATTTCAAAATTACAAGTTTTCATAGTATTGGTATTTTGCATGTTTGATTTTAATACATGTCTCGTAATTTTTTTAAAATTTTATATCAACTTTAGAACATGTAGTTCATCACCTATACATTGCTACATTTCTTATAAACCAATACAATATATTTTGAAAAATATTTGAAACTCAAATTTTTCATTAAAAACGGTTTCAGGCCAAGTCGGTCGACCCGGTGCCTATGGCAGGCCAAAATGGTCAACCGTCTGGTTGACCGGGCTTTTGGCCAAGGGTCGTACACGAATGTGCACGTTGTCCATCGACCGGCCGGTCGACCGCTAACCCTTGCGGTCGACCGATCAATCGACTGAAAGACCCTTACTCTTGGTTTGGGCCGGTCGACCAGGTCGATCAACTGACCTTTTGTTTTTTTTCTCTTTAAATTGTAGGGCAGTCGACCAGAGCCAACAACTCTTTTCTAGATGAGCTGGCGGTCGACCGGCCAGTCAACCGACAGCCTACTAGATGTCCACAACGGCTAGTTTTTGGATCTGTTTTATTTTTAGTGAATTCCAACGAGTATTTTTGATTTCCATAGGTCTAAACACACTCCAAATGACCTGATATGATTAACAAATGATATTTATCTATTGCCTACTTTTATGGGTCATTGGCTTTGGTTTTTAGACAAGAACTTAATACAAGTTTACAAGTTTTCAAGGTTGTTTTAAAAGAGAAGTTTTTTACCTTCCAATCTTTAAGTTCAATATTTTCAAAGCTATTTTCAGTTAGTTTTAAAGCTCTTCAATTCTTTCTAACTGAATTTCTTCTCTCACTTAACTTCTTGAGTTACACTTCATATTCTATTCTATAGGAAGTTGGAAGAGAGAGTGTTTGTGATCTTGCTGAATTACCAAGAGCTTTGTAACCTCAATTGGCTTTGTGTTGCCTCTTGTGTAGAGGGTTGAGTTGGTGGAGTTGTGTACTCCAGCCTTGTGTAGACCAAATTATAATTTCTTTGTGTAAGGTCTCTTTGTGGAAGATTTCTTAGAGAATAGTAAAATCTTTCATAATAGTGAAGGCGGTGACATAGAACGGTGACTCAAACCTCGAAACAAATCCTTTATGGTTGCATTTACTTGTGTCTTACTCTCTATTGTTTTTTACTTTTCATACTATTGAACAACTGTACATATAATTGAAAATAGACAAGAGAAACACAAGGGAAAGAAAAGATATGCACAAGAAAGTTGCACCAATATGCTATAAGAAAGGTAACATTTTTATTAAACAATTTTGATCCCTACAGATAACTTGATTTGAAGCATTTGACCAAGAGAACACTTACAACAACAGCAGCAGCAACAACTAAACCATTTGTCCCAAGTATTTGAGGTAGGCTACATGCACCAAAAGAGAATTACACCGGATCGGGCACATGGATCAGCTTTCTCCACTCATTCCTATCAAGCAATAAACCTTACTAAGACCTTTATCCTTTATATCTTGTCGTATTACCTCCATCCATGTTTTCCTCGGTCTCCCCTGCGCTCTTTTAACTTGCCCTAATTTGATATGCTTTACTCGCCGGACTGGCGCATCTGTAGGTTTACGTCGCACCTGACCAAGAGAACACTTGCAGCCAAAAAAGATGACCATGTGTAGTACAATGAAAGAAAACAAGCGTGTACAAAGTTGAACTTATAAAGAATCATCCACATTTAATCTGACATCAAAACTAGGAAATATGCATCAGGAAACTTTTAAGCTAACAGTTAGTAAGACGGAGAAATAAGATAGCAGAAAATGCTCTCTCACTTTCATAGGATCAGAGAGCAAATCTAGTTAATCACCGCCGACAGCTTCAAAATATTTCAGCTTTACTCCTCATTTAAATTATACATGAGTGAAGACAGTTTGGGCAAGGCACCTCAATATACATAAGCATGTAGCTTAAACATAGTTCATCTTTCTACATAATCAAGTTTTGAATGAGAGATCCGACCCCGTTGCTATAGTATATCCAACCCGCTAGCGGATCCAGTTTCATTTTCGGACCATATCTCAACCGTTCGGAATCCGGTTTGTACAATTCTCAAAGCATTAGACTGGTGGAAACAAGAGTTACACATCTAAAGCATCAAGGACACTTGACCATGATTATTAGTAGGTGAGTTTTTAATTTTACAGTGAGATTATTTTCGAGTTACATCAAGTAATTGCATTTTTAAGGTATTATTATTACTTTCTGATGTCTACTGTGTATCGTGAGTTGTGACAATCTGATAACTTTAGCCTGATTATCTTGATATTGCGAGTATGACTATTATATTATAACTGAGCATCATATTTAATTTAATTGAAATTAGAATTGTCTGAACTATGTGTGTGACTGATTGTTAAAATTCATCTACGTGACATTAGTAGTTTTATTTTATTTTTCTTCTCGACAATCGTAACTTGTTGGTGAAGCGTGAATATAGGAACATTATCGTTGACCTTCAAATACTCGTACATGTTTCACAGCATACTCTCCTCTTTTAGGACAATTGCCACCTCGGAAACCTTGTCTGAGACTTTATCAATCAGCTCCTCATTCATCGGATGGCTGTTCGAACTCCTTCGCTGAGTGGTTGTATTGTAGGATGCAAGGGGAGAAGTTTCAACTCTTTTCGAAGCTCTCCTTGATTGATGCCAGACTGTGCATGAAGAGGATCAAGATCAATGAGGAGGGGGTACCACCAAATTTGGTCTATATGCTTTTACTCTTATATCTCCAAAGGGCATGTTTGGAATCATGAAAGTGGGAAGAAAATGAAAGTGAGAAGTAAAAATGAGAAATGTAAAAGTGTAGTGAAAAATTGAGATTTGTAAAAATAAATTTTTCAGTGTTTGATTGTAATGTGAAAATGCAAGTGAAAAAGTATATTGTATTTTTAAGTGTTTGGTTAGTAATATGAAAGTGAAAGTGAAAAAGTTGACCACAAAATAATATTAAATTAAATATTATTTTTGAAGTGACATTTTTAAATTATAATTGGATTGCAAGTATAATTTATATGGCATCAAAATTTAATACATCAATTTACAACTTATTACAATTGAGATTTACATGATCACCAAATTAACTGTAGCATCCTGAAAGTGAGAAAATAATAGTATAAAAGGGAAATATAAAAGAGAAAAAAGAAAAAGAGTTTTCTCATTTTTCATTTTTAATTCCATGAATCCAAACACGAAGCTATCCTCAATTGTAACACGAGATCATCAAAGTGCTTGAGTGTCTTGTTCAAGTATTCTTTCAATATTGATTTTGGATTACCCATTTCAAGTTCAGATGAAACATAAAAAAGATTGTATTACTTCACCATGCAATTAGATTTTGAATAGTTAAAGATAATTATTGCGATGAGGCAGAATTATAGAATCAATGAGCAGTTCTTCATACCTGTCCATTTGTCATATGATTCTCCCTCGAGTAATCATCTTCCTCTCATCCCACCCAGCGCAGCTAATATCAAAGCATTCCAGCATGTCCTTGTAACGGGCCCTCAAACTCCTCAGATGATTACTTACATTTCCTGGTTTAAATTAGGTATTGCATCTTCGATTCATTTCCATGGCAGCAGCTACCACTGCCATCTGTAGAGGTAAACTCACTGTGAGTAACAAACACTGAATTACTATTGAAACATATACAATGCCCAAATCTTGAGTTAACACCTCTTTCACTTCATGCCACTAAATCCATCACAGTAATGATACAAATTAAGGCATGTCAACATCATGAATCTCATTGTTAGAAATGCAATACTAAAAGTCCATATCCTTGCAGCAAATATCGTCTAGATAGTCATAATGGAAATACTGACAATAACACAATTCTTACATTCCTCTCTCTGACGTGTCACCCCTATTATACTAATCACAATAGTCAACCCACATATCCCATGCAATTTAATCTCTAACGGCCTTCCACTCATCCCTTGATTCAGCCAACTCTCTGTGTCATTGAAGCGGAGAAGGCAAGAATCGAATCATCTTCATCCGTAACTTCACACCATCTTCTTCTTCAATCTCTACTCCTCATTCATGAACTTGTCGTGTGCGTCCTCAATTGCTATGTAATTTGTGCAACACACAACCACCAAGCACTATATTAACTTGAGTAGGGAACGGATATGTCGGCTTTTTGCACTCATAATTTTGAAGCGGTTCTTCAAAATTCCAAAAGTAGACTCAATTTTTGTGCGAAGAGAAGAGTGCCTTAGTTCGAGCAGTTCCTTCCTACCGAGGGCACTCTACCAAATTGCTCTTTCTAGTGATATTCACACAACAACATGGGGAAATGAATCGTAGCCTGGTTGGATACCCAAAATCACACAAGTAGTACTTTCCTACAATAAATAAGGAAGGGGAATATTTAATTACATTAGGGGATAAGCCATAAAGGATAAAGTTAGTTCAGGTAATCAATTAAGGTTATATGTTAAGGTTACCAGTATACCTCCCACCCAGCAAGGACATGCGTGAAACGCTTGTTTGGAGTGGCCGCAGCAAGCACATTTTCTGTTCACCCCTTTCGCCCTCTAAATCGAGGAATATCAGTGATGGGAACCATGACATCGATGTGAGTACCATCAATTAGACCGATACAAACCTGCAACACACAAGTTATAGGAAACTTAAATCAGTTTTCTTCATCTTCAGAGTAACAACCTAAATTTAGTATTCAATTAGTTCACCTTAAAGCAAGGAAACCAAAGATTGATGCTTACAACTTCCAGAGTAGTTTCATTAGGAGCGTGTTTCATGAATCGATCACGAATGCAGCATATAACACCTAAGACCTTGTCAAAATATCTACTGACTGCCTCTCCAGATCTAATGAAATCTACTCCCATCACCCGATTCTTTGATTTGTGTCCCACGAGCCAATTGCTCTTCAAATAATAGGTACGTGAATCGTATCTTGCAAAAATCCCCCATCTCTCATTATTGATGCCAAATTTATGAAGGGCCTCCTACGCATCCTAAGGTATTCTTGACAACAACTGCTACTACTACTTCCAGTTAAGATGCGGTGCATATGAACATTCCTACATAAATCTCTGAATGCAGACGGCTTGCGAGGAATGGAGCTCTTTTTCTGAGATTGTAATAAATTTTGAAGAAGTACCAACAACAGTAAGATGACAGAACACACAGCCCCAAGAACACATTTGTAAAAAAAATTTCTCCTTGGAAGAGATCCCACCTACATATTATGAGAGGAATATATGATAAGTTTCTTATAACCGTCTCATATATCTTAATCTTAATCTTATCATATATTCCTCTCATAATATGTAGGTGGGATCTTATCATCTAAATTGTGTATCTTAAGATTAAGAAACTAGTCAACTCTACTCTTAAGAACTTTTGGAAACCAATTAATTTCTAATAACCATCTCCTCAAATTTCTCTCAACAATTATGTTAGCATATCAATCAATTATGCTACTTGCTGTTTAGGATTAAAAATAATCAGAAATATGTAGATTATGGTACATATGTAATTATTTATATTATGAATATACAAAGAACTAGGGTAATAGGACTTAAGAATTATAAAGTTAAGTAAACAATATTATAAATTACATCAGTAATTATATATATTATGAATATACAAAGAACTTTAAATATTTCTGACAATTCACAAACCAAAACTAGGACAATATTCTTGAATTATCACTAAATTCGAGTGCAAGTGTAGGGATAATCACATAAACTCAAATTTCTTATGTGACTGCAAACCATAACAGAAACCAATAATATGAATATACAAAATCAATACACATGATTGATAAGCACTTTGCATCATCAAACTAGGAACCAAAGAGAGATATCACACTTGTCAAAAACTAAGAAAAATCAGCAAAGTTAATCTTGGAACCTGTTATGAACCCAGTATCACATAAATCCAAGCAAATTCATACCACACAATACACCAAGGCACATTTAATTTAGAGATACCCAAATTTGTCTAGGAATGACTTAATAACTGGACCAAAGAGCAGGGCTTGAACACCTTACCTTCTTGCAGATCGACAGATCTCAAGAGCGTAGATCAAAGCAAGTAGCAAAGAACGAATTTTCCCCAATTTTTCTTGCAGATGACGGCAATTTGTGCTTAATTCCACGGTTGTGGGAACTGCAGAGGCTCATATCAGGGGGGCTTTCATCACTATGGAAAGCACACCTGAGAAGCGTGGGGCTTGAGGGCAAATTTCGCAGGAGAGAATGGGAGCGAGGTGTTGCGCGCGCATACAAATCACAACAACAAACCAAACAGAGAATTCTCAGATCTCCTTGCACAATGAAATCAAACCCAACCAAGTAGAGAAAACACCCAATCGCAAACAACAGATCTAACGAGGTTCGGCTTGAATGCCTACGTCCTCGGGGCAATCAATGGAGAGAATTTCTTTGTGGAAGATGATTACAATAACTCTAAGTCTCTTTGAATGCAAGAGTACTCAGAGCAACTACAATTCCCGCAGGTTACAAACCCTAAAATCAACATGAGGCTTAAATACCTCAAAAAACGGATCAGCAGATTTCTACCCAGAACCCGTCTGTCGGTCGACCGGGCGGTCGACCGACCTCCCAATTCTCCAATACCGGTCGACCGGGCCGGTCGACCCAAAAAACCCGAGAGTTGGGTTTTATCAGTCAAGGGCTTCCGGTCGACCGGGCGGTCGACCGAAAAAACCCGAGAGTTGGGTTTTGTCAGTCAGAGCCCTGCGGTCGACCGGCCGGTCGACCGCGACCGTTCCTGTGCATGCTGTGCACGTCGGTCGACCGGGCCGGTCGACCGATCTCCTGTTCTGCTGTGCTGCTGTTGTTTCCTGCCCGCTGTCCCTTTGCCTTTCGTCGTAGACTCCTCGACAATCTTTGACAGCACCTGGCATGATATCAACTCCACTACTGTACTCTCTCACTACTGTACTCTCTCCTCCAACAATTCTCCACCTCAGTGAAGATTTCCAAATCTGAGCCGAATGTCGACTCGAAAGCGGCTGCACCAACCCGGTTGCCTACGTACCCCTTGCCCAAGGGATCAAGCCGTCCGTAGTTCAGCCAAATGAGCTTCAGCAAGCTCAATTCACCTGAAGGATATGAAGCAAGTCTTTGCAGTGTGCAAACTTTACTCCCGACACCACCTTTGTAAGCATATCGGCCGGATTCTCCGAAGTGTGAATCTTCAACAAGTCAATGTCACCTTCTTCCAGAATCTCCCGAACAAAGTGATACCTGACATCGATGTGCTTCGTCCTTGCATGATAGACTTGGTTCCTAGCCAGGTAAATGGCACTCATGCTGTCACAGTTTATCTTCAACATATCCTGTTCCACGCCCAAGTCATCAAGCAATCCTTGAAGCCAAATTGCCTCCTTCATGGCCTCTGTCATAGCCATATATTCAGCCTCTGTGGTCGACAACGCGACGGTAGACTGAAGTGTGGAGCGCCAACTCACCGGTACCTACGAGAATGTGAAGACATATCCCGTCGTCGACCGGCGTTTGTCAAGGTCACCTGCATAGTCTGAATCCACATACCCTATGCACTCTTGCTTTCCGGTGTCGTCCTTCTCGAACACTAGGCCTACATCAACAGTTTCCTTGATGTACCTTAGGATCCACTTCACAGCTTCCCAATGACCCTGTCCAGGATCATGCATGTATCTGCTCACTATGGAGACTGCCTGTGATAGATCTGGCCTCGTACACACCATTGCATACATCAAGCTACCCACCGCATTGGCATATGGAACATGAGACATATGCTTACGCTCTTGAACACTCTTTGGAGACATCTTCGCTGACAATTTGAAGTGCGGCGCCATTGGTGTACTAACAGACTTAGTATCCTTCCCGATATTAAACCTCTGCAATACCTTCTCCAGATAGCCCTTCTGAGTCAAACTTATCCTGCCAGCTTTCTTGTCTCTTGTGATCTCCATGCCCAATACTTTCTTTGCTTCACCCAGGTCCTTCATCTCAAACTCTGACGACAACATCTTCTTCAGAGAATCAATAGCAGATCTTGACCTAGAAGCAATCAACATATCATCTATATAAAGAAGTAGATAGATATATTCACCTGATGGTAACTTGTTGTAGTACACGCATGGATCGAAATGGCTTCGTGTGTACTTCTTCTTCCTGATGAAGCTGTCAAATCGCTTGTACCACTGTCTAGGAGACTGCTTCAAACCGTACAGCGATTTCTTCAGCTTGCATACTATCTCTTCCTTCCCTGCAGCTTTATAACCTGTGGGCTGTGTCATATAGATCTCCTCCTCAAGATCGCCGTGGAGAAAGGCGGCCTTCACATCAAGTTGGTCAAGGTCCAACTCATTCTGCGCCACCAAGGCCAATAGAATCCGAATAGACGAGTGTTTAACTACTGGGGAGAACACCTCGTTGTAGTCGATTCCTTCTCTCTGAGCGTAGCCCTTAGCCACCAACCTTGCCTTGTAGCGCACTGTATCTTCTTGGAGAGATCCCTGCTTCTTTGCAAATACCCACTTGCACCCTATGGCCTTCTTCCCCTTGGGCAACTTGGTGAGTTCCCATGTGTTGTTCTTATAAAGAGATTTCATCTCTTCATTCATGGCCTCTTTCCACATATCTGCTTCTGAACTGATCTCAGCTTCTCTGAAGGTAGATGGAATAGCCTCTTCAACAACTGGAAGTGCATATGAAACAACCATATCGGTGGTGAGCCAGCCTGGTCTCCTAGTATTCCTCCGTGGTCTTCCAACTGCAGTAGGATCTGGAACAGTACCCATGACCTGCTCCTGATCCTTTTCAACAACTTCAGCATCTTCTTCTGCAACTTGATCACCTCCCTGTGTCACCTCAGGAATGATCCGAACTGATACTGAATCCTCTAGAGATGGTGGATCTGCATCACTCTCCACCTGCTGCAATAGCTCCTTGGTCTTGCTGGTCTCCACCAACTTAGAGACCGTAGGCTTCATCAGTGAAGCCTCATCGAATGTGACATCCTGCTGATTATGAATTTGTTGTCCTTTTGTTCCCAAATCTTGAACCCCTTGGTTCCTCGCTTGAAGCCAACGAACACTCCTTTCTTTGCCCTTGGGTCTAACTTGTCTTCTCTGACGTGGTAGTAGGCTGGACATCCAAAAACCCGTAGCAAATCATAATCCTGAACAGTTCTTCCTGACCAAGCTTCAAGAGGAGTCTTCCCCCCTATTGCAGACGACGGCAACCTGTTTACAAGGTGGCATGCATACCCCAAAGTTTCAGCCCAGAACTTCTTTGGCAGTCTTGCATTGGATAACATACATCGAACCTTCTCTAGCAGAGTTCGGTTCATCCTCTCAGCCACCCCATTTTGTTGCGGATTCTCCGGTACTGTGAAGTGTCTCTCGATGCCCTCATCAAGGCATAGCTGTAGGAACGGATCGGATTTGTACTCCCCTCCATTGTCAGAACGGAGAACCTTGATCTTCCTTCCTGTGCTTCTCTCCAGATTAGCCTTCCACTTCACAAACAGCTCTAGGACTTCACCTTTGTGTCGCATAGTGTACACCCAACAGCGCCTAGAGTAGTCATCAATGAACGACACAAAATAGTGGTTACCTCCAATCGATGCAGTCTTGGTAGGTCCCCATACATCCGTGTGAACATAGTCAAGAATACCCTCTGTGTAGTGCGAAGCTGTGCCAAACTTCACCTTGGTCTTCTTGCCGATGATGCAATGTTCACATAGATCCAGCTTGCAGGTCTCAGCACCCTTCAGCAACCCTTTCTTCATAAGAGTTTGCATTGATTTCTCCCCTGCATGTCCCAGCCTCATGTGCCACAGCTGGGTTGAATCTTCCTTCTGACTGGTTGAAGCTGCCACCTGCCCTGTCACTGTACTACCCTTCAAATAATACAAGTTGTTACGGCGATTGGCCTTCAACACCACCATCGAGCCCTTTGTCATTTTAAGAACTCCATCCTTAATTGACACTCCGAGCCCCAGTGATTCCAAAACTCCTACAGAGATCAAGTTCCTCTTTAGCTGAGGAACATATCTCACTTCTTTCAATTCCCTCACCATCCCATCAAACATCCTGATTGGAATAGTGCCAACACCCTCCATGATGCATGGGTGATCGTCGCCCATGACGACCGAACACTCCTCTAACTTCTCAAAACTGGTAAACCAGTCTCGATTAGGGCATACATGATATGGTGCACTGTGTCCAAGATCCACTCGTTCTCCCCCGAGTAACCAATGACAAGAGTGGTGACTGAAAATGAGAACACTGAAGAATCCGAATCTGATCCATCTGCCTGTGATTTGCTGCTTGCAGTTTTTACCACTTTTGCGAGATTTGCTTCAGATTTTGACTCTTTCTTCTTTCCCTTGAATTTTGGACAGTCTACTTTCCAGTGCCCAATCTCTTTGCAGAATGCGCACTGATTTTTCTTGAGATCCCTGAAGCCCGGCCTGGACTTTGATCTTCCCCTAATCTCCTTTCCCTTCCTTGATGAACCTCTACCTTTTACTTCCAATGCCTCTGCTGATGAACTTGTCTGAGAGCGATATCTTTCATTCTTCCTTGTTTCATAACTAATCAATGAAGATGACACCTCATCATAATCCAAGCTCTGCCTTCCATTAATAAAGGTCAGTGTGAATGTCTCGTACTCCTCTGCAGGTAGTGAATTCAGAAAGATAACAGCCTTATCTTCCTCTTCTAGCTTGACATCCAAATTCAGCAGATCTGTAAGAAGCTTCGTATATCGGTTGATGTGCTCATTGACTGTGCTCCCCTTCTGCATCCTGAACTGATACAGCTTACTCTTAAGCTGCAACCTGGACTCTACACTCTTCTTCAGGTACTTCTTTTCAAGGGTTTGCCACAGTTTCTTCGCTGACGTCTCATGTTGCACAAGGTATTTTATGTCTTGTGACAAGCATGAACGTATCAAGCCACATGCCGATCTGTTCATCTTAGCCCAATCTTCATCAGTGGTAGTGTTCTTCTTCCTCTCCAATAGGAGAGTGTCCTCGAGGTTTGATGCATTCAGTGCATCCATAACCTCACATCTCCACATATCGAAATTGTTAGTCCCATTAAACTTAACAACTTCAATCCTTGGGTGATTGTTCATTGTCTTAACAGATGCAGTTTCTTCTGCCATTGAGATCTTCTTTTGATTCTCTATTTATGCGGAAGAATAACCAAATTGGAATAAATCTCTACTCAGATAAAAAATGGGATTTTTACCTGCCTCTTGAAACCCTAGATCAAGTTTCTCACCGGATCTACTCCAAACACAGATTCAACGAGCCCTCCTTGCGTCCTCCTGAGATCGACACACAATCTCCTAGAACACCAATACCTCTGACCTGAGATCGACACACAATCTCCACCTGATCAGATCTGGAACCCTTCGAATCCTCAGAATCCCAAGCGTAACCTGGATGCTCTGATACCACTTGTTGTGCGCGCATACAAATCACAACAACAAACCAAACAGAGAATTTTCAGATCTCCTTGCACAATGAAATCAAACCCAACCAGTAGAGAAAACACCCAATCGCAAACAACAGATCTAACGAGGTTCGGCCTGAATGCCTACGTCCTCGGGGCAATCAATGGAGAGAATTTCTTTGTGGAAGATGATTACAATAACTCTAAGTCTCTTTGAATGTAAGAGTACTCAGAGCAACTACAATTCCCGCAGGTTACAAACCCTAGAATCAACATGAGGCTTAAATACCTCAAAAAACGGATCAGCAGATTTCTACCCAGAACCCGTCTGTCGGTCGACCGGGCGGTCGACCGACCTCCCAATTCTCCAATACCGGTCGACCGGGCCAGTCGACCCAAAAAACCCGAGAGTTGGGTTTTGTCAGTCAAGGGCTTCCGGTCGACCGGGCGGTCGACCGAAAAAACCCGAGAGTTGGGTTTTGTCAGTCGAGCCCTGCGGTCGACCGGCCGGTCGACCGCGACCGTTCCTGTGCATGCTGTGCACGTCGGTCGACCGGGCCGATCGACCGATCTCCTGTTCTGCTGTGCTGCTGCTGTTTCCTGCCCGCTGTCCCTTTGCCTTTCGTCGTAGACTCCTCGACAATCTTTGACAGCACCTGGCATGACATCAACTCCACTACTGTACTCTCTCACTACTGTACTCTCTCCTCCAACACGAGGGATGGGCGAGCAGCAGCAGGGAAGCTGCTGATGTGGCAACAGCAGCACCTGGTACCAAATCTCCTCTCTCATTGATCTGTTCATGGGTTTTTTCCCTACTAATTAGAAGCTAATGGGTTCTTGTTCATCTTCAAGCCAATGCAACTCAGGCTCTGCTTCTTCATCAAGTTGTGGACTTGATCTCTTTCTCTTGCTACTCATTCGGTGATCTCAATCTGACCCAAATTGAGAAAGGATGGGTCAAGGTGAGGGGGAGTGTGGTGGCCCCAATGGTGAGGGTTGCCAGTTGGAGTGTGCCTGGTGATGTCAGTGATGCTGGTGGCAAATAAGCTGCTGATGGGTCTCAGCAGCCTGTTTGCCAAAGTTTTCAGGTGGAGGCCAGAGAGGAGATACAAATGGGAGCCCATGAGACAAGATGAGGACCACGGTTGCCTCCTCTCTTGGTCCCCCTCCACCACCCCTTCTCCTCCTCCCCGCTCAGTGTCTCCTGCTCCCCTCCGCCGTCACCCGCCTCGTTCTCGAGTACTCAACACGGCCGACGCTGTTGACGAGCCTGGCGCGGGCCTTGAGGGAGAAGACGCACTTGGCGTCGGCATCGTAGATGCGGACGCAGAGGGCGGAGAAGAGGTCGGAGGCGACGACGTCGAAGAAAAGGTTCTTCTGAAGGTGGGTGCAGAGATGGAAGGGGGAGAGGGCGTCAGATAAGAACTGACAGGCGGCAGCGAAGAGGCAGGCGGGCCGCAGAACAAAAATAAGAGACAGAGGAGACGAGACTATTTTATTTTTTCAAATTTAGATCCGAATTAAAAATAACCAACCCTCCGGCTCAGCATCACGCACGCGAAACAAAACCGTGTGACATCTAGGGCGTGTTTGTTTCGCCGCAAAACGCCGCAAAACGCAAGTCGTAAAACTTCTTTTCCATTTTCCGTTGTTTGTTTCGCTGAAAAATAAGTTGCAAAATGCAACTCTTCTTTTCCCATTTGCAGTTGCTACAGTTAAATTTGTGGTCATGTAAATATCACTTTTACATTAATATTTTCCCACTTGCAGTTGCTACAGTTAATTTTGTGGTCGTGTAACTCTCACTTGTAGTATACTTATAGTTCAAAACAGTTACTTGATAATCAAATAATCAATATATAATTTAATATTATTAAATATTTAATATTTTAAATAGTGTTCAATTTATTATTTAATTATTTTATATTTTTAATCTTTAATTTTTTATTGTTTTTAATATTGTTTTAATTTTAATATTTTACTATTTTAATTTAATATTTTAATTTAATATTTTATTTAATACTTTATTATTTTATTAATACTTATTCCATTTTTTATTATTTTATTTAGAGTTAATATTTTTTTAATATAACAATATTATACTTTAATATAAAATTATTATATATTTCATTATTTATTTTTTAATATAAAAATTACTTAAATAATATCATAATATATTTTATTATTATATTAATATTTTATTATGTTAATATTGTAATAATACTTCAGTATGATAATACTATAATGATAATTTATTATTAAATTATAATTATATTTTACTTTGTTAATTTTATATTTCTATAATATTACAATAATATTATAATAAAATTTATATTATAATAATTTTCAAGTATTTTTAATATTATAATATTATAACTATATCTTATTATTTTTGTAAGATTTTTTTAATATTATAATAAAATTTATATTATAATAATTTTCAAGTATTTTTAATATTATAATATTATACTATATTTTATTATTTTTGTAAGATTTTTTAATATTTATATTTTATTAGTATTCTTAAAATTTTATTAATGTTCTTTAGATTTTCTATAAAATTTTATATTATTTATTTAGTTAATATTTTAGTAATATTTTACTATTTATACTAATATTTTATTAATATTATTGTTATAAATAAAATATTAATATTATTAATTTTATTATTAATTTTTATCTCAAATTTATTATATAATTTAATTTACAATAGTAGATTTAATTTAATAGTATTTATAATATTTAAATCACTGCTACAGTTAATTTTGTGGTCAACTTTTCCACTTACACTTTTACATTACCAACCAAACATCGTAAAACACAATATACTTTACCATTTACACTTTCACTTTATCAACCAAACACCGTAAACACAATATATTTTTCCATTTACACTTCACTTTATCAACCAAACACCGTAAAACACAATATATTTTCTCTGCTACAGTTCACTTTTTTCATTCTCATTTTACGACTTACGACTTGCGACGTTTTGCAACGAAACAAACAGGCCCCTACTTGATTTGTTAGAAATTAATTTTGATAATTAAATTCTAAAAAGCTCTTATTACTAAATTTCAAAAGAGATACTTTAAAAAAGAGTATAATTACAATACACATGATTGTAACTAAGTTAACTACAAACATCTTTTTTTATCATACAAAAAATAATTTTTAAATATCTGTGAGGATCAAGTAAAATTTTTTGTGGTTGAAAATGATATGTGTAACTTAACTTAGTTACACTATGTGTTGTAACTTTACCTTTAAAAAAAATTGTCCTTTCATTTCCTCTTACAAGATGCTAAAAATTCATTAAAAAAAAAATCAAAGGTATTCACACTATAAAAACTAGTAAAACAATGGGAGCAGAGATTTCCACCCAAAACTGATTTTGCACCATAAAATGTAATAAAAGTACCTCAAAAAATCAAAAAAAATACCTCAAAATATCCTCTTCTTCTCCTTCCCCTCCTCCCACCATGCCCCCCCTTCCGATCTCTCTCTCCCCTTCCCCCATCTGTTCGACCGGATTCGACCAAACAGAGCCCTGTCTGTTCGGTCAGATTGCGACCGAACAAATGAGTGAAAGGGGGAGGGAGATGAGGGGCTGGGCAGAGGAGGAGAGCCGGGGGACCGCCGTAGGGGGGTGGGATGGGGGAGGGGAGAGGAGGAGATTGGGGGGGGGACGACCGGGTATGGAAGGAAAAGATCGAAGAGGGAGGAATAGGCCTGTCAATGGGTCGGGTTCGGGGCGGCACAGGTGGTACCATACCGGACCCGTTTACCCAAGAGGGTACCACACCCGTCCATTTACCCGCGGGTCTAGAAGGTGGGTTTCCATATCCGGACTCGCTGTACCTGCGAGTCCAGACCCGTTTACCCAGACCGATAACAAAAAAAAAAAAAAACATAAACAAATACAGTAAAAAAAACACATGAAGAGAGGAAAAAAATTTTGTAAAGAGAGAAAGAAAGCATGTTTTAATATCAATAAAAGATGAAATGTAACCAGGTGTAAGAGGTGGAGGGAAAATTTTCGATGAAAGACTCTAATAAAGAAAAATTTTTTAAAGAAAGGCCTCCAAATTTATTTGAGAAAACACAACAATATAATCACTCACTAATCAATCAATAGTCTTCAACATTTAAAACACAAAGGAATCATTTACTAATAAAGTCTTGAGAGGGTTTTAATTCTATTAGTATTATTTATATTTATGTTTTGAAATGGGTAAATGGATAATCGGGTCTGCTTCAAGTAAAATCAAAACCAATCCCATTTAATACTCAGGTATACGGGAATACGGGTATGGGTCCAGAGCAACCCTTTCCATACCCGCTTAATCGGGTCGGGTCCGGGTCGTGTCTGGGTCTGGACCCGACCCATTGACAAGCCTACGGAGGAAGTTGGTGGGGGGGGGGGGGGGGGGGGGGGGGGGGCTGAGGGAATAGAGGGAGGAGGAGGGGGGTCGTTGGGGAGGAGGAGGGGAAAGGGAAGAGGAAGGGGGAGAAAAAAGAAGGAGGAGAGAGAGAGAGAGAGAGAGAGATTGAGGAGATGAGCATTTCGTCATTCAGTGGAGAGTAAAAAGAAAAATTAAAATAATGAATTTAAGTGGGAGTGTGGGAGTCAATTTTTTTTTAGGGGGAATAACTGCTCCAAAACAATCAATAAAATTTCAAAGTATCTTTCTCAATTTGCTCCGTTAATCTTTCTCAGAAAGAATAATAAAAACTACAAAATCCCACAAAAAGAATTACATAAGCTCATCAAAATTTTCCATTTTTCCAACTAAATAATCTTCCTCCTCCTCAACCCCTTGTAAGAAGCCTTAGAAACCAAGAACCCAACTCCCACACACATCACCCATATCCCCATCTCCACTGCCCACTTCACTCCCTCATCTCCTCCTCCATTTCCCACCCCTCCTCCTCTTCTTCCTCATCTTCATCTTTGTCATCGCAAAAACAAGAACAACAATCACACCCTTCTCTCTCCCCCTCCTCCACAATCTCCTCCAGCTTCAAGCAAAACCCCCTCTTTTTCTCCTCTCGACCTCCACCCTCTCCCTCATCAGCACCTCTCTCTCTCCCCACACCCAGACCTCGGCCCCCGCGATCCCCAACCTCCCAAGATCCGCGCTTTTGCACTCCAGCCCCCAAAAACCCCCGCTCCTGCGGAAAAACCCCTTGATCGCCTTCTCCGATCCAACGTACGCCTCGAACCGCACCGCCTCGCTGGCCCGAACCCGGTCCGTGCTCGCGTAGACCGCCTCTCCGGCGGTCTGGTCCATGGACCGGGCGCGGTGGAGCGCGACGAAGGATGGGGAGTCGGAGCGGATCTTGGCGCCGTTGATCTCGAGGGGGTTGCCGTTGATCCGGGGCAAGTAGACGACGGTTAGGGTTTCGGGGAGCTTGCGGGACGAAGATGGGGAGATTGACAAGCGAAGGTGGAAAGCTCGGATCTTTAGCCAGTCTCGATCCTTCGAATAGGCCGCGAAATTGCCGTTCTCCGTCGTTGATCGACACATTTTTTTTTTTCTTTTTTTGCGAATTTAGGGTTTTAAGATCAGAGATTTGAGGACTGTTTGTTGTGATTTTAAAGAGAAAGGAAGAATCGGTGGTTTTAAAAGAAAACAGCTGCTTCGGGTTAAAAAAAACGAGGGCTTTTATTTGGAATCCTCCTGCAGTCCTGCTACTAGAAATCAGCGGGCGCGAAGCCCGCGGTTTCTATGGTCAAAGTGGACACGTGGCAAATGCGGAATGGAGGGGTTCAACTGAGAAGAAGGACGGCGAGAATCTGTTGGCAGTGGAAGAGACCGGGTCGTATTTGCCGGCCTTTTTGCGTGTCGTGGATTGTCGGAGACCTTAGTTCGGGACACAAAAGCGGGACGCGTGAGTCGAGTACGAGATACGTAATCTCGAAAAATATGAGAAATATTATATGCACATATTTATGCATGCATGTGTATAATATCTTTAGCTTCGTGTGGATCAAAATAGAAAAATCTTCAAATTGATTTAAAAACTTATGTAAAAATTACAAGAATTAAGTGTTAAAAGAAAAAAACATCGATGTAACTTAAAAAAAAAACGTTTCAAATATAATTTTTGTATTATATGGATACATGTACATATATTCCCATTACATGTTTCAATTTAATGAAATGCTTACATTTCAAATTAATGAAAGGAACTCTTTTCCATTAATTTCTTAGATATAAGTTCTTCTTCAAAAAACTATAGCTTCTATTAATTGCAACTAGTTTATAAGTTTTCTAAATTTTACACAAAAAAACTAGTGGCATGTGAGTTTGTTGGTCTTAAACTGTATTTTCTTAGAATTTCAGATATTTTAGCTTACTAAATTTAAAGCATAAATATGCAACATCCAACAAACTATACTGCAAGAAATAGATATAGATAAATAAATAGAAGAAAAGAATTTGGCATGTGAGGAAGCAGTTGTATTAGTCACTGTCCTAAAAGACAAAAGACATGCCTAAGGGTGAGTATCGGTCGGTTCGGTTCAATTTTTGTTGATTTTTGCAAAACTGAACCGATTAGAATTAGAACCGAACCAAACTGGCTTGGTTCAGTTTGATTTTTTGGGTTAGGAAACTAAGAATCATATATCATAATCAGATCCCAATCTTAATCAAATAGGCAATCAATTAGAAGAATATCATAATCAGTTCATTACTTCATTTACTATTGGAAGAAAACATATTTTATACTTTTATTTAGAAGATATATCCTATAAAATCCAACAATGACATAAGTTTTCAGTGAGAAAAGTTTCTAGCATATGCATTATATATGATTGGGAGAGTACCTGCATGGATTGGGAGAGTACCTTTATGGATTGGGAGATTAACAAAGTATCAAGATAAAAACCTGCAGGAAAAGAGAAAATTTCTCAACTAAAATATCAACAGATTAACAAAATATCAACTGAAAATATCAATAGAGCCACAAATTGGGAGAGTACCTGATCACTCCAGCCACAGAGCACAGAAATACAAAAAAAGAAACCTATGCCAATTGCATTACTAAATCTGGATGACAAAGTTATCATCAAAAGCATAAACTTGAAGAGAAAATATACCATCAATGACAAATTGAGCAACTTAGAAAATGGAAGCGAGAAAAGGACAACATTTTATAAAGTTTCAGCACATAATATTATCGGGTCTTTAGCTAAAGCATCATAGACATAAACATAGCAACATGTAACATTAAAAATCCAAATCCAAACTATGTTCTTCACGCACTAGTCCAAGGTCAAGATCACTCTCATATGTAAATACAGAATTTACCTAAATTAAGGTCAACATCACTCTCATATTGCCCAAATCTCAAGTCCATGACTGTGAGCTCAATTACAAGCTTTCCTGAATCTGAAAAAGAAAGAGAAAAAATAAAATATAATCAAAACAATGTTAGCACCTTAAAAAGAAAATCAAAATTAAAGAGATTCATATCTTTTTCCATACTTGTCTTCTTTTGTGTTACTTGATAGACTGAAGCCAATTCGTGGTACAAATAAGACATTGTACAATTCTAAGAGTCAATGAGCTTTTTAATGGATCAAGGAGTCGTCCTCCACCGTACTAAATGCGAATTCGAAAGCCACCATAGAGATAGGAATGGTCAACAGATCATAGGCCAATTTAGAGATGATGGTAGACCTTTACTATTGACTTTTCTAAAATAAAGAATATCAAAATTAGGACTTTCATATTCTTTTGCTTCACGTAGATGCCCTTCCAACCCGATTGTCTCTTTACCGATTATGCTTCTTCTCTTTATGTACCGTGCTCTTGCAGTAGGAATGGGCGGATTGCTAGCAACACTTAAACCTTCATTATTTGATTGCCTACTCATTTCTTGTTGAGCAATAGTTTCATATTTGGTCTATATTCATTAAACAATGCAATTGCGGTATTTATGACAAATTTGCTCTTCTCCTCACACCTTCCCCAAATATATAATTAAGAACATAACCCAAAACCTCTACCTTTTTGAAGATTAAGAAGCACCGTAATGTAAGTCAACATGTTCATGTTTTCTCAACTTTCCAAATACTTATCATATTTCTCTCATTTAACCACAATACTACGCACATCAAGATCATCTCATTGGCAATTTTCAACTCAACAAGCACATTACTAATCTCATCAACATATATATTACTTGTCACATAAAAAGATCCAGACACACGCAATGTTAGTTCATAGAATTTTTTAAGTATGTACACAACCTCCTAACATTTGCCTAATCATTCTCCGTAAGAAGCTTATACTTGTCCTCCTCTTCATGAAAGTTAGGATCTTCCTAAAAAAATGTATCAAAAACCTTTTCAAATATTGAGCTGCGGCCAACATTAAATAGGTAGAGTTCCACCTAGTTCACACATCCATGCATTAGGAACTAATAAATACAAGCTTCTCTATCGCAGTGCATGTTTTAAATTTTGCTAGCCTTGATGGGGATTGCTAATATATCTCACGGCCCAACGAATCCGATTAATCGAATCTTCTATATCTTTAAGGCCATCACTCACAACAAGATTAGTCAATCTCGAGTTCTTCCTCCCGCAAAAATTTCGTCAGCTAGACAAAGTTGTAGTGGTGTTATGCACCTTCATCTCGATTTCTTCCTTCTCATTCTTGGATATGGATTTCGGCACCTTATCTTTACAAGACATGACTTTCAACAAGTCTTATTGCATCAGGAGAGCCCGCATTTTAACTCTATAAACTAAAGCTATTCCTCCTGGCGAATTTCTTTACTTTGTCCTTTACTGAAGCCATATCGAAACCCACAAAAAAAATAACACTAGCTCTGCTACCAGTTTGGTGTATTAGTGGGCTTCCAATACAAATGATAGCAAGTGCAAGTAGAGATTAAACAAATAGTAACTATAAACTAATAGAGACAAAGAGGACAGCACACTAGTATTTAACATGATTCGGTTACTGTGACCTACGTCCACACGAGAAGACAGTAAGAGAAATCCACTAATCAAAAAGGAAAAATACAAAGAGATTACAACTCTAATCTCACTCATCCAAACCCGCAAAACTCAATTACACTAGAGCTTAACAAAGGAATATAAATAACAAGAGAAAAGGAGAGGATAATACAATAGCTTATTTGTAACTCTGTCGTTCTCTCTTCCTTGCATCTAATCCCATGTAACATCATGCTTATTTATAGGCAAATTTACTGAACCACTACCCACCAATCACCTTACACACATTTCTGATGGAGACAATCCATTTGGTGGAATAGTAGACCATTAATTATGCTACCATCATTTAGTCAAAATGGCAAGCTAAAAAACAATAGCTTCAACTTTCACATGGACTAGATTCTTGTTTGTATTTAGTGATCATCATAGTTGGGAAGGAGAAGAAACCTGATACTATTATGTCCGAGGAAAATGAAAGCAGAAAGTAGCCTGGAGTGTCCTGCGTCCAAATACCTTCTTTTCTCTCACATTAGCAGAAAAGTTTTCTATCCTGCAGAGATTTCTATCTGTCACAATACAATGACAATTAACTCACAACTGTATGAAAACATTTGCAAAACAAACTGTCTTTGCTTAGGAAGCATGAACCATTTAATTCAAACTGTGTACAAAGTATACAAGCCTAACAATACGTATTACAACCAGCCATACTATCTCTCCCACTATTAGTAAGAAGCTCTTAACAATTTCATCCCTTAATTCTGCCAGTATATATAAAGCAATTGCAACCAGTGCAAAAAAATAAAATAAAATTAGCATCATCATAGATTAAAACAATCACATAAACTCTGTCACTAGCTCTACCTTACCCATCCCCTCGTCCGTCCTTCTCCTTAACTGCTCCACCTTGCTGCTCCTCCTTGTTCATTCTGCCATAAGGTATACCTTCTGGGTCGAAACAATCGTAGGTGCTCTTGTCAGCCTTCCGAATGCCTTTGCTGGATCGATTTTCCGCACTCTGCTCGATTCGCAAGGCACCATCATCTTCTTTCCACTGAAGTTGTCGGCAATCCAATGCCATTCTCGGCTTTCTCTTCCTTTTGATCTCGTGAAGGGACTCTCTCCCTTTCAAAAGAACAGAAGAATGTCCCACTGCTTGCCTGTTGATGGAGCTCGAGCTTCTGAGGATCTGCGGGTTGATTTCACTTGTGGATCATCTCTTGAGCGGGCAGCTTTCCTATCTATTGGAGTTGCTGTTCTTAATGCATCTATCGAGTTCAGCGACAACCTAGAATCTGATTGTTCTCTTTCTTCTCTGTGTTTTTGTTCTAGCTCTTGACCTTCAATATAATAGAAAAATCAGTTATGTGTCTTTCTGAGAGAACCAACAAGAGGGAAATATGATTTCTTCGAAGTATCATATCAAACCCACCTTTGACTGAAGCATTGATTCAAATTGCTCTCTCCCCTTAAGCTCAAATTCCAGTTGTTTAACCTGCAGAGTAAGTTATAAACGTTGGTAATTT
Source organism: Agave tequilana (assembly GCA_038442645.1). Taxonomy (NCBI): domain Eukaryota; kingdom Viridiplantae; phylum Streptophyta; class Magnoliopsida; order Asparagales; family Asparagaceae; genus Agave; species Agave tequilana. Next base: position 118,506 of record JAVJIF010016390.1, read on the forward strand.
TTCATATTTGGCAGTTGGACTTATCAAAGTGTACCTTTTGAGCAGCTACTGATTCAGAGTGCATTTGTTCTTTGAGCCTGCATTCCAACTCTTTGACCTGTACAGAAAGAAAGAGTATAGTTACATAACAGTTTTTCCTCCAGAAGAATTGATAGTATCTTCTACTTCAGAAATTTGATTTTTTACGAACCTTCTGTTGAAGAATCATAGACTCGGAGTTTTGTTGCCCTTCAACTTGTGTTCCAACTCTTTTACCTGAAGAGAGTTTTTTCCCATTAACTTATTTGCTGCTATACCCATATTTTCACAAGTAACAAACATATCACATCTAAAATGGGGTCGTCAATGGAGTATACTGAACTAGAAAGCTTTAGACTTGGCAAAATTTTAATGGCACAAGTCATCGAAATGGTATTGGTGTCCAGTTAGCTCATCTAAAGCATCTTAGTTATGTTATGGTTCATACGACCTCCAAATTCCCCTAGATTGCAAAGCATCTAAACAAGTGATAGTATGAAACCATTTCATTCCATTTCCTATTGCTCTATTATTGTTATTATTAATTTTCTGCCCCAAAGTTTCAAGTGGGTCCCGGTCATAAACAACATTGAATATGATTTCATTTACAACTATCCAGTGTAGTAGTATATGATGCCAAGAATTTTCTTTTTAAGTAATTACATGGATGAATCTCATTCTCCTCCCTAGAAAAAGGCTCTTCAATTTTTTTTTTTTGTTGCCGCTTGGGTTAGAAAACTATGACCTATTACAAACATTTGCCTTCTGCAATGGTGTGATAAGCTGTAGCACACTAAAGTGACTGAACCCTAAATGATGGCCACTTGTTAGAAAAGTGTACTGTTACAGGAATTGTAAATTATCCATACCTCAAGGATAGCTCATCAATCATCATCTTCTTCAAAAACCACTACAAGTATACTGTTTATTGGTGTTCCTATCTTGTGAAACAAAGCTCATCTAAAATTTATCTCTTTCCTTGGTATCCAATCTATTTACATTGATCTTACTAACAGTTCTTCTCTAACTAAATTCGGTAAAGCTTGTAGTGTACTGTTTCTCAAACGAGTCTTTCATGCAATGAAACTAATATAGTAGTAGCACGGTTACTAATTATACTTTCCACCTTTTGGGCCATATCATGCTGCTTATGGAGAGGCATTCATTGGCATCAGCAACTGAGGAAAGATAGGAGCACCAACTTCGAGTTCTCCCCTCATTGCTACTACCAAAAGGAGTGGAGTACCACACACACACACACACACACACAGAGAGAGAGAGAGAGAGAGAGAGAGAGAGAGAGAGAGACATGTGTCCTTCCAAAAGGATTTGAGCTCGAATCCTTCCAACTCAAATACAACTCTCCGACATTCGAATACAAGATCTACTCCGTTGAAGTTGATCTATATTATTTCCAGTATCTAAAACAAAAATCAAGTGTTTTGAATAATGTTTACCCATCCATCAAACAGCGCAAAATGGACAGCCAAAATTAGTGAATTGGTTAGATCTATGTTTTTAGACATACAAATTCTCGATCCGGCCATTTGATTATGATCTAAACATTTAAAAACCCCTACAAACTAATTTTGTTATGTTTCAAATGTTCTACACCGTTAAAACTAACCAACTCACCATATTTAGGCCGTTTGTTTTCCCCCACTTGATGCATGGGCAAAAAGTATTCAAAACACTTGATTTTGGTTTATAAATACTTGAAATAATATAGATCAACTTCAACGGAGTGGATCTTGTATTCGAATGTCAGAGAATTGTATTTAAGTTGGAAAATTCGGCCTCAAATCCTTTTGGAAGGACACAAGTCTCTCTCTCTCTCTCTCTCTCTCTATATATATATATATATATATATATATATATATATATATATATATATGAGAAAAATGTACCTCAGCCGCCAACTGGGAGAGACTCTCAGTTGTCACTTGAAAATGGTTGCAAACTTACTGCAACATGGTCCCAGTCTACTGTAACATGGTCGCAGTCCTAAAAAATTATATATTTTCAGTGTAATTAGGACTGCGATCATGGTAGCAGTCTTCAGAAAAAGACTGCGACCAAGGCAGTCCTCAGAAAAAGACTGCGACCTTGGCAGCAGTCCTTAAAAAAGATTGCGACCATGACAGCAGTCCTCATAAAAACATTGCGACTTAATCACAGTCCTGATATAACACTGCGCATGGTACCAGCATCCAAAATTGTGGTTAATCTCTCTCAGCTGGCGGCTGAGGTACAGATCCCTATATATATATATATAATATATATATATATATATATATATATATATATATATATAATATATATATATATATATATAACCTTACATTATATCCTATTTTTTATAAAATTTCTCAGTGCATTTTACGTGGTAGATCAATAAAAGGAAGTTTAAGGACCCGCCAGAAGTCCTAGGGAGATGGTAGATTGAGATTCAATAACGTGTGATCAAGGTTTCTCCTAATCTCTCATAGAGAGACGTACAATTATGCTAGTATTACAAAAAAAAAAAATTATGCAAATAAGATCATATAGAATAACAATATGTTTTCCCATTTGACATTTTATTGCAACATATAATGACATTAGACCTTCAAGATATGATCACAAAATAAAGCACCAATATTTATCATGAAAACGAGGCTAGAAATGCAACCACCTTAAGAAGATAGTGGGCAAGAGTGACAATGTCAAAATCAAATTACCTGAGACTATTACCATATTCAATGAACAATGATTATCAAAATATTCAATTCATTAGCAAAATAATACAAAAGTTGATTTCTTTTACCTTTTGTTGAAGGGTAATGCATGCTTCCTCCTTCCCCTTCAACTTGTCTGAGAGCTGCCAATGTTGCCTCTCTGTTACACTCTGTAACTGCACTTTAGACTCCAGTTGTCCTCAAGCTCTTTGTTCTTTAACAGTAGGAAAAAGTTACAAAATTAAATGTGAAAAGCTACAGGCAGAGGAAACCTGGTATTGCTTACACATCACTAGATAAGTTACCTTTTCTTGCATATTTTTACACTGTTGTTCTTTTACTCTAACTTTATTTTCTAAAATTTGGCAGTTCTCTTCGAGCTTGCGCAAGGATTCGTCTTTGATTCTTAACTCCTGCCTCACTTTATCAAGCTTCAGAAAAATTACAATGAGAAGAGAATATCAATTACATAGGAAATGTTTCCCTCAAAAAAAAATTACGTAGGAAATGTTATAGAACACTATCCCAAGAACTATGGCACCTTTATAACATACTCCTAAGTTTGATGCTAAGAAATGCCTCAACAAAAGTGAAAATTTTGGACAATCCAGAAAGAAAACTCATAATAAGTTGGAAGAGTTTCAATGAAACTTCTTCAAATATTAAGAAAAAAGGGAAAAAAAAAAAAAGATGACTATTCAATATATTTTTAGTATATCAAGACATAAACTACCATTAACACATTAGGAAGGAAATAACATGAAGAGATCAACACTGAAAATAAATAAACTATATCAAGACATAACTACCATTAACACAAAAAGAAAAAAAGATTAATGTGCAAGATGTTCATTACTAACTCACCATCTGTTTTGTTTTTTGAAACTCTCCTGTGTCAATTTGCTTCCTTGCAGGACCCAACTCTATTCCCCTAACCCTACTTGCAAAGTTTAATGAACTCATAGTTTCACCCAAGTCATTCTCGGAGGGGCTTATTTGTAAAAACATTAGTGCTTTCGCATCCCCTCCTGCACGTCAAAATAAACATCTCTTTAATTGCCTAAACAAGGGATAATATGTTGAACCTTTACATAAACTTTAAACAGAAAAAATATGACAATAGTATTATTTTTGGAAAAGCAAAAAATTAAATACCTAATGAATCTGCAATAAATGTGTCAACTTAGAATTCCTGAAATACATGGAACACACTGTTAGTAGCTAAAAGGCCATAAAAATAAACTATTCAAGATCCTAATGGTTATGCTCCAAACCTGTAAGGTATGTGGCTACTTTTTGTTGCAAGAGCAGATATCACATCTCCAAGGGCTGAAAGGATCTATTAATGTTTTGAGCTTCCTTAAGCCTCTCCCCTTGAACATCTGTCTTTGTAAGCCTCTCACTTCCTGCTAAATCAACAAGCCAAAGCTTGCTATTGGTGCACTCACCATTCATTAGGTTCTTTGTCCTCACCATTATACAAAACATGCTGAAAATTTTAAGAATAAAATGATATAATGTACTTGTATAGCATTTCGTAACTAAATTTCCAAAAAAAAAAAAAAAAAAAGATACGAACCAATGAGACCGACTACTGTGTTCATTAATATTATTAGAGCCAACAGCTCTAGCATTACTTCCAGCTTGCAATACATCCCAAGCTCCTTAACGTTTTCAACTTTTGCCTCCACTATCCTGGAACGTGATGAAATCCTTCAGTGCTTGTCTTACCTCCAACCTAAGAAACATCAAATGTTTTTCTTACATTAACAAGCTTCTCACTTTGGAATGAAATATAAACAAACTTACCACAAAAAGAATCTTACTTCTTTGTTGTTGAAGATGTTGCTAAAGTCTTTGATTTGTTCATGTATACCTCAAGAACACTAACTGAAATGCTATAACAATATGTCTCCTTTCTCTCCCTGCAATTTTGAATAGCTCTTCTAAAGTTCTATAGTTAACTCCTCTGTTCTGTTGAGTACCCTCCATAGTAAAAGTCTTTCCTGTTCCTGTCTGCCCATATGCAAATATGCAGACATTGTAGCCATCTAAAACAGATGTGGACTAATGGTGATGCATCCGCATAAGCATCAGCTGCTTGTGGCAAGAAACCAGTTGGTATAAATATTCCATTTATAAAGGTAATGCTAAGTAGTAACAATGCTGTATACAACTATGAGTTCAAATTTTTCTTTTTTCTTTTTTTGTCTTTTTTTGATACATAGGCCAGTTGGTATAAATATTCCATTTATAAAGGTAATGCTAAGTAGTAATAATGCAGTGTACAATTATAAGTTCAATTTTTTTCTTTTTTCTTTTCTCTTTTTTTGATATATAGGCCGTAGCCGGACTTGGAACATGGGACCGCACAACTCACTCCCACCCTTTTACCAGTGAGGCCTGTACCCTTTTACCAATGAGTCAGACCTCACAAGTACTAGTGTTCAAATTCATAAACAAGTGCGCGCGCGCGTGCTTAAAGACATTACCTGATGCAATAGTGATAATCCTATATTTGGTCTACTTTTCACTCTTACAGCATCTTCATGTTTTTTGCTAGCACTCTCATATGTGTATATTACTTTTTAGTTTTGTCCTATTCTTCAAGTCATAAGTATCTCAGGTCTCCTTTCCAAAATCCGGCTGCAATTTGAGAACTCATCCCTGAAAGTCTTAGAGGCATTAGTGATGGTCATAAAGTATACAAACATATTTGCCAGTTGCTACATTACAAGAAACTACATGTACAAACTAATTTAAAGGAGAATTAACCATGACTACAAGTTCCAGTTCATTAATTTATCTGAGATGGGCTTTCAACACACTACAACTCTGCTGGATTGAAGCTTGGATGTAAAAAATGGAGGGTTAACAACTTGTAAGAAATGAACTTTAACGCAATAACATTAATGTTAAGAATGACTAGTGAAAAAATGATAAATAAAATTCTGCCTAAAGACAGTAGAAAAGGTGACCAAACATATGGTGGTTATAAATTTGTCATAGGTGTTCCTCCACTTGCATTTCAGTGTCATAACTTAAAAGCATAGATGATAATATATAAGTGAACTCCAACTTTTCATAGATGATAATTGATAAACAGACTGATATTCTGACATACGTCAATCTCAATATCCATTACACAGGTACTCTATCTTATGAAGGTTATAAACATAGAATGCACACATAATATATATAAAACATAAATAAATGCTTGCCTTGATTGTCCTTGGGGTAAAGACTCGGTCAAATTTAAATGTTTTCTTTGTACTTCCACTGGATATTATTCCAATATCTCCATCCTTGGCTGCGTCAAAATCTACAACCGTCACGTAACCAGATGCAGCCTCTTCCTTACTTAACGGACGGCACCTGCAAAACACCCTAATATTTCCTGCCAGTAAATAGAAAGGGTTAAATTTCTCCATCAACTAGTAAGTAAACTAAAACAATTAAATGAATGAAACAGGGGAAAAGAAACATAATGGTACATGCCTTTTGACTCATGAACCTGGTTATATAGCTTTTTCCTCTTTGCTAGCTCTTCACTGTACTTCATCTTTAAATCTTCACACTGTGCCACTGAAAAGATTTATACAATGAGATAATAAGAAAGTGAATGTAAAGCATGGCTGAAGGCATCTGGATTGATTTACCCAAAGACTGAACCCCATCAATCATCTTGTTCATGTTAGGAATAGAGTTGGCACATTCATGCGCTTCTTGAGAAAGTTTGTAGTGCTCTTGCTTCATAACTGGAGGTAAGATTCAATATACACATAGCGGATAATAATAAATAAATCATCATTCCAGTAAAAAAGCTTTTTTTTTTTTTCCAACAGAGTGCTTACATCTTTTTACCTTCATTTTTTCTTCTAGATCCCCGAGAGCAGCAACCCATAGCTTCTTATCATGCCCGTAGTGTTCTGAAATGTCTCTTAGTTGTCTGTTTGTTGTTCAATAATTTGTTCTACAAGAAAAAATTTAAGATTTAAGATATGTTACTACCTATTCACTAAAGAAAAGGAAGTGCTTCTGAATTCGGTATTGTACCAAGGGCTTCAGTTTGAAATAGTTTAGTGTCTTGTTCCATCTTCAGCTTTTCTAGCTCCTCATTTGCAGCAGATAATGAAAGCCAAGCTTGATAACACTCGTCAGATTTTAATTTGCACTGGTTGGTCAGGTCCTGTACTTTTTCTCATATTTGGTAATAAATTTTATACTCCGTGCTCTATTCTGCAACGCAAACATTAATATGAATAAACAGTACTCAATCCTAACTGAAAGTTTTGACATCTGAATTGGGTTCAGACCTGAGTCGGAGAGACTTCAATATCAGTGGCACATTGTTACATATGGATCCTCAGCATTCACCATAGATGCTGATTCAAGCATGAAAATGAGCTAAAATAATAAACTTTCAAACTGTAACTAATATGCAAACAAATATGGTGCACTGCTAGTTCATATCCTATGAGTAGAAATTTGAAGGATGTCAAAATTGAGAATCAACATGATAAGCTGTAGTCTAAATTTTTAGATATATAATAAACAAAAAATTGTAACCTTTTTAAGGTTTCGTTTTATGTACAAGTATCAAAGTTAGAAAAATGAACTAAAACTATTAAAGTTCGCTGAGCCATATGCTAAGTCCAGTTTAAATTATTTATGTTGGTGCAGTCCAATAGTGAATTGAGAATGAGTGACACATACAACTTCACTAATCGGATTGAGCCCATATCTCTTTACAATATATTTCTATATCTCAACGCTTATGCATGCACCACATTTACCTGGTAGTTTTGGAGCTCTCCTAACACAAATCCCACAAACTGTCGGCGTTCCACTTTTTCCTTCAAACCTTATAGTTATAGCATCAGTTCCCTCTACATAAACTCTGACATCAACTACTTGTATGGGCTTATTAGCTCCAACAATTGCATATATATCAAATTCAGACAATACCTGCAATTCTCAGAAAGATAGGCATTTCAGAAACTGACTCAAGAAATAACCAAAGCATATGATGAATAAAACACGGAGAAAAGGCTTGTTGGTATCAATAGAATTTGTTCTTGCCTTCTCATCTTGCACAAAAACATCAAAAACCCTGATTCCTTTGGGCCCATTTGTGTTAACTATCTCTGCAAAGTGTAAATCTACAAAATATTCTCCCTCGGAGAGACCATCAAACTTGTAACTGAAATTTCCAAAACGTGCTGATTGGTATAGAGAGGGGTAGTCACCACCTTCAGTTATTATCTCATCTGTTCCAATAATGTCTCCACCTTGAAAGAAAGAATCACCTGCAAAAACTAAATGGGGATCTTGAGCTTGGATTTCATGGCCACCCGCATTGATAACTTTATAATGTCATCTGGTACAAGAAAAAGGTAACAATCAAAAACATGTTTTAGAAACATCATCTGTAGTAACTGCACACAAAATAAAAGAACAGAGAAATCAACAACTGTGCCCTGATCTATCAAGTGAAAAATCTAAAGATATAGTCTTTTCTCATATAAATTGAAGAATACGGGGAGCTGAACTCGAGAAGTCCAAACTTTTACTGAGATAAACCCTAAAACCCAAGATCTTGAAACACCCATTCATGTTTTATCAGTAGAGGTCAAGGAGACAAGATCCATCATCAAAATTACTCTAGATTATCGAAATCCCACTCAACTTACTCAAAAAAGATTAGGAAAATAAGGAAAATAGACGAGAAGGGAGTAGGAAGCTAACCATTGCAGCCCTTCTCCTCAATCCCAGATTGAATTAGCCTCGGACCAGAGACGCATAGCATCGAATCGAAGGGATCCTCAACTGAATCGGCCATCTCCAGCTCCTTCACGGTGAATTCGGGAGAAGGGCAATCGAATCTAGGGTTTGGGCCTCCATGAATCAATCCAAGAAATCTTTAGGGAGTCAAAGAAAGGGTGAGAGAAGAGAGCAGGTTCTTTGTTTCTGTTGGTTCTTGGTTCTTGATTGATCCTTTCGAGTTCCCCTTTTTCTTGGCTCTAGCTCTCATCAAAATTTGAAAAATGAAAAAAAAATGACCGTTGCAATGGGAAAACGCTGTGATATGGGAATAGAGCGCGTGTGGCTGTGGGACCCAAGTTGGGAAAAGCAAAGAAACATCTGCCACCGTTGACATCGGATCCATGAAAGATCTCAATGGCTGTTCGGAGATCTTTACAAATAATAAATACACTCCGTGTGGGTTTCTGTTGGCTGTGTGCCGAGCACGTGCTCACAATTGTAGATCTCCACAATTGTAAAGAGGGGCAGCAGCAGCATACAATACAAAATTCAAATTTGGGCTCAGTGAATAGTTATGCTTTGTTGCTGCTATTTACAATAGACTGTATTTCTGCCACTAAGGGCTGATTCAATGTCAGAGAATGAGATTTGGGATCTACTGCCTTTATTAGAAAATAAAAAATACACATGTCGATGAAATTGTTGTTGATATATCCTACGATAATTTAACTGCGTGACTAAAGAAAATAGATAGACCTTTCTCTTCGTCTCAGGTCGATAAACCTTCTCATTGGAAGATCTCCCATATGAATAATACATATTCCGATTGATCGAGCATAATTCTAATTATTTTGTTTCGAAGCAAAGATATCCATGGAGGCAGTTCGTCCTATTCAGATATTCGCGACCGAAAGATAGTGGATTCTCTTTTGGATAGGCCCTGAAAGGAGAAGGAAGACTGGAATGTCTATTGTCTAATTCATCCGACCTGAGATTACTCATTTGAGAACGTCTAGTGCCAAAGTCACTGAATGGGTAAGTCATCACTCCCTAAAACAAACTACATAATATACTTTATCGCCGGGTTACAAGTACTGAGTATTTTATTAGAAGTTTCTATCAATCTAACCCGATACTTATTGAATCATATACCGGGGGGGGGGGGGGGGGGGGGGGGGGGGGGGGTTGGTTCCAAGTGGACTCCTTTATTCGTTAGATAGAGAAAAATGTTAAGATTTTGTGATCTCATGCCAAAACTACTCCAATTCCAGCAGCTCGGATTTAGATCATGGAGATCACTAGAATACTTCGTATCAACAAATAAGATACTCGATATATCAATATTGATTAGATTCGAAATCCGTTATTGAATTGCTTATTCAATGAGCATTCTCAATATTATGTCTTGAAGATGACTCAAACATCCATGCTCTTTAGCATGAGATTTTGAATCTCGCGTATTTATCATTTCATCTTCAAGACATCTGGAAAGTGAACCTTATTCTATGAACATGAATTTTATCTGGTGTAATATTACAAAGGTGAGTAGAGCACTAGAGTGTTGGAGTACTGCCTTTGTTAGCAAAAAAGAAAAAGAAAAAAAAAAAGAATCTTATATTCTCTTGGGGCGCACCCTCAAATCTTACTGGGATGAAGAGTTAGAGATATCTATAGTCTTATAAAACAACCTTATATTCTCTTGTATGCAAATATTCTGTAGGAAAGATCTAGAAGGTCAAGGGTACGTTTAAGGCTGCTCCAAAATGTTGAAGTATGGAGGAAGTCTTTCTTTTGTGTGCTAGTGACTTAGTTCACTGGTAGCACCTCTCATTTCAAGAGAG
>JAVJIF010016391.1:0-88886 GCA_038442645.1 Agave tequilana
CGCCGGGAGCAGCCATCCGCTTGGAAAGATTCGGCTTCGCTGCAGAATCGGAAGCCTGAAGTCAGAAGTGACATGCTATGTCATTGACGCGGACACATCATACAACCTGCTACTGGGACGACCATGGGATCCATGCCAACTGGATCGGTCCATCCACTCTCCATCATGCTTCAAGTATGTTGAGGATGATGCGACGGTACGAACTGTCTTCGCTGAGAAACAGCCCTTCAAGGGGGTGGAAAACTATTTCACAGATGCTCTCCTATATCAAGAGGCTAGTGGAACGCCGGGAGAACCATTGCCAGACAGTGATGGAGTGGGCAATGAGGCGGATTCGGAATCTGAAACGGGCATGCCGGCCATTCTGATTGACGAGCCAATTGTAGCATGCTTTAATGATCCCCGATGTAAGATCCCTTTGTGAGGAAGGCGAATGGATAATTAATGATAATATTTCTTTTGATTATCCTGCAAGCATCGAGTCGATCAAATCCATTATGGATGGCTCTCTTCTATGCCCGTACATAAGTCGAGTGTGGCTAGTACATCTTGGAAGCCATAGAAGGGCACCGCTGGTAGTCCCTCCGTCCAAGCAAGGTCAGTCGCCGTAAATCTTCGGCAGAGCCCGGCCAGGGGATTTCTCAACTACAGACTCAAGCTCAGAGTCGGATGCTCCACAGTTCTTTCATTACGCGCCATCAAGCGCGCCATATTATGAAGAAGATGGTTACAACCTGAAGCAGGGGAGGGCCTAAACTTCGGAAAAGGAAGACGCGGCTTGATGCGTAACTCCGTCCAAGAGGGAAACCTGCAAATTACTATGATAGTACGCGCAGGGGGTTGGGTTATGTTACACCCACTCATCAACAACGGTTCAGGACAAAAGCGATGGATCGATCCCATCACAGTCGGCCTCATCCTCCGAATGGGACTCTAATGTCAGCATAGGAAGGATATTCGAAAGCCTCATGACTTCAAGCAGTCAGTTGGAACCCGCAGAGGTTGCCGATGAGGAATCATGGGCCCAGCAATTAAGTCTCCAATGGGAAAAGCGGTTCGAGCTGCGCGAGCCCCTACCGAAGACAAGGTGATCCAGGTTACTTGGGTAGTCAAGATCACCCCAACCGAATTTTTCATAAGTGAAAGCCTATCACTTATCGAAAAGGAAGAATTGATAATGCTCATAAAGAGTATATAGATGTTTTCCCCTGGACTATGAAGACATGCCCGGACTTGATCCACAGGTCGCTATGCACCGTCTAAACATCAAGCCCGACGTTAAGCCAGTCAAGCAGCACAACGTCGGTTCCCGCCCAAACATCATGGAGGCTATTGAAGCCGAAGTTCATAAGCTCATTGCTTGTGGCTTCATCCGGGAGGAACAACATCCAGATTGGGTGGCTAACATAGTCCCCGTCCTCAAGAAGAATGGGAAAATACGAATCTGCATCGACTACCGTGATCTCAATACGGCCTGTCCCAAAGATGAATTCCCATTGCCGATCACCGATGTCATGATCGACAACACATGCGGATTCGAGAGGATGTCTTTCATGGACGGCTTCTCAGGGTACAACCAGGTCAAGATGTATCCTGATGACGAGAAGCATACTTCTTTCCGAACGCCATTGGGGGTATACTGCTACACTGTAATGCCCTTCGGACTGAAGAACGCCGGAGCAACCTACCAGCGGGCAATGAGCATGATCTTCCGCGACCATCTCCGGAAGACGGTGGAGTGCTATGTTGACGACATTGCCGTCAAAAGCCGCAGCAAAAATGAACATCTTCGCGATCTGAGAACGATGTTCGACATAATGCGGGCTCATCAGCTGAAAATGAACCCGACAAAATCCTTCTTGGGAGTGTCCAGCGGCAAATTCCTTGGGTTCATTGTCACATCAAAAGGGATCCATCTGGACTCAGACAAAGTCAAAGCCATACAGGACATGCATCCACCAAGGAACCTCAAAGAGCTCCGAGGCTTGCAAGGCAGATTAGCCTACATCAGAAGATTCATAGCAAATCTTTCGGGCCGTTGCCAGCCCTTTACCCGTCTCATGAAAAAGGGTACTGCCTTCATATGGGACCAAGCCTGTCAAGAAGCTTATGAAGACATTAAGAGGTATCTCACAAAACCTCCGGTCTTAGTGGCCCCTACATCAGGGAAACCATTCTTGCTTTATGTAAAAGCTCTGGACTATTCCCTCGGCGCTCTCCTCGCCCAGAAGGACGACAATGGCCATGAGCAAGCCATTTATTATCTCAGCAGGACTCTCATAGGAGCGGAATCTCGCTACAATCCTATTGAGAAAGAGTGTTTAGCTCTCGTCTTCGCTGTCCAGAAGACTCGACATTATTTAGTTGGCCAAACCATACATGTCATCTCCAGGGTGAACCCTTTACGTCTTCTCATGACGAAGCCAGGGTCGTTGAACTCAAGATTGGCTAAATGGGCACTGCTATTGTCCCAGTACGACATAACCTTTACCCCTCAAAAGGCGGTTAAAGGTCAAGCCCTTGCAGAGTTCTTGGCTGCGCATCCAGTTCCGGAACATTCAAAACTTCACGAAGACATCCCTGATGAGGTCTTCGAGTCTAATGCAACCTCAGCAGAGGAAGTGTGGCAGATGTTCTTCGACGGAGCATCGCGGATGGGCCCTAAAGGCAAGATTATTGCCGGAGTGGGGGTTGTGTTCATCTCCCCACAGGATCATATCCTTCCCAGGGCATTCTCCTTGACAGAGTCATGCTCTAACAATGTAGCGGAATACAATGCTCTGCTCATCGGTATCCAGCTCGCCCATGGAATGGGGGTACGCTATCTTGAAGCTTATGGCGATTCAAAACTGATCATTAGCCAGGTAAAAGGTGAATATGAAGTCCGCCATGAGGACTTGGTGCCTTACTATCATACAGCTATCGAACTGGCTAGCCTATTTGAAGGCTTCTACATCGGCATGTGTCTCGATCTCAGAATACCAAGGCGGATGCTCTCGCTGCACTAGCGACGACGCTAGCCTTACCGGCCGACACAGAGTATCACCTCACAGTCGCAACCCGGCATCTCGTATGTTCCAAGCATATGCTAAGGATCCAAGAGGTCCATAATATCTCCGTGGATCTTGAGCCGAGGGATTGGCGCTTCCCTCTCATTGACTACGCTCTGCACGGTCTGCTTCCAGATGATCCAAAGAAGCGGCGTCCATCAGACGAAGGTCGCTCCGTTTCTACTATGATCCCACTTTGAAGACACTCTACCGTCGTTCATATGACGGTGTCCTCCTCCGTTGTCTCTCTCATTCAGAGGCACAGGAAGTGCTTAAAGAAGCACATGATGGCATTTGCGGAGCTCACCAGCCGGGTCCAAAGCTTAAAGACAGGTTGCACAGACTTGGGTACTACTGGCCGACCATGATGGTCGATGCCACCCAATATGCACGAAGGTGTAAGGCGTGCCAGGTCCATGCAGACTTCATACACCAACCTTCGGAATTGCTCCACCCTACTACTGCTTCATGGCCATTTGAAGCGTGGGGAATTGATGTCGTAGGGCCAATCAGTCCCTCTTCGGCAAGAGGTCACCGGTTTATCCTGGCAATAACCGATTACTTCTCAAAATGGGCAGAGGCCATACCGTTGGCCGAAGTCAAAACCTCCAATCTGGTTAGCTTCATCAAACACCACGTCATCCATCGATTTGGTGTTCCCAGGCGGATCATCCACGACAATGGTCTCAATTCATAAGCCAGGGGTTCTATCGGTTCTGCGATAAATACCGAATTCAAATGTGGCTTCAACCGCCTACAATCCTGCCGCCACGGCTTGGCAGAGGCATTTAACAAGACAATCATCAAGCTGCTCAAGAAGTTTGTCTCCTCGAACAAGCGAGATTGGGACGAAAAGCTCGGTGAATGCCTTTGGGCTTACCGGACTACGGTTCGGACACCGACAGGCAATACGCCTTTCTCCCTGGTATATGGGTGCGAAGCGGTCATCCCATTGGAATCCAGGTGCCATCATTACGGGTAGCCTTGACTACTAAGATGACATCAGAAGACAATGATCGCCTGCGTCTTCAAGAGCTCGAAGCCCTAGACGAGAGGCGGCTACAAGCTCAGCAACACATCGAGCTATATCAGGCTCGGATGTCAAAAGCCTTCAATAAAAAGGTCAAGCAAAGAGTCTTCCAGAAAGGAGACCTGGTCTTAGCTGTCAGACGACCGATGATCATGACGCACAAGACCAAAGGCAAATTTCAGCCTAAATGGAAGGACCGTTTGTGATAGAGACGGTCTATTCAAACGGAGCATACCGCCTTACGACTGCAGACGGCGACCTCCTCATGATGCCAATCAATGGCAAATTCTTAAAGAAATACTATCCTTAATCAAGGATCTTGCTCTCGATCAAGTTAACATTACACCTCTGATCGAGACCCGCGCGTCCGGAATACGCACAAAGAGAGCCTCTCCCTTTCTCCAAGCATATCAAACCTGCTGGTAGCTGGGGGTTTGCTTAAAATCCCAAGGGACCTGCTCCCATTTGATTCCCTCTCCAAATCACCCACCAATTCTCATCCATAGAATGGTAGGACCACATATACTCCGCTGTTACGTTAACATTAAACCTATGACAGCAGTCCCCTCATTTCTCCTCGTGAGAACGAGATCTCCAAAGTCACTTACCAATTCTCATCCATAGAATGGTAGGACCACATATATCCCACTGTTATGTTAACATTAAACCTATGACAGTGGTTCCCTCGTGCAAACGAGACCTCTTCACCTATCATGAAGCTTGGTGGCTTCTCAACCAGTTACGTCATTGCGACCTCTGAACTGGCAGATAGCCAAGTTTCATCTACCATTGAGCTTAGTGGCGTCTCAAATTGGTTATGTCATTGCGACCTCTGAACCAGCAGACAGCTAAGTCTCGATCCCGAGCCCTGTTGACATTTACAAAAGAGCAGGTCTCGATACTCGTTGACATTTACAAAAGACGAGTATCACCTATTGATTGAAGCTTGGTGGCTTCTCAACCAGTTACGTCATTGCGACCTCTGAACTGGCAGATAGCCAAGTTTCATCTACCATTGAGCTTAGTGGCGTCTCAAATTGGTTATGTCATTGCGACCTCTGAACCAGCAGACAGCTAAGTCTCGATCCCGAGCCCTGTTGACATTTACAAAAGACAGGTCTCGATACTCGTTGACATTTACAAAAGACGAGTATCACCTATTGATTGAAGCTTGGTGGCTTCTCAACCAGTTACGTCATTGCGACCTCTGAACTGGCAGATAGCCAAGTTTCATCTACCATTGAGCTTAGTGGCGTCTCAAATTGGTTATGTCATTGCGACCTCTGAACCAGCAGACAGCTAAGTCTCGATCCCGAGCCCTGTTGACATTTACAAAAGACAGGTCTCGATACTCGTTGACATTTACAAAAGACGAGTATCACCTATTGATTGAAGCTTAGTGGCGTCTCAAATTGGTTATGTCATTGCGACCTCTGAACTGGCAGATAGCCAAGTTTCATCTACCATTGAGCTTAGTGGCGTCTCAAATTGGTTATGTCATTGCGACCTCTGAACCAACAGACAGCTAAGTCTCGATCCCGAGCCCTGTTGACATTTACAAAAGACAGGTCTCGATACTCGTTGACATTTACAAAAGACGAGTATCACCTATTGATTGAAGCTTGGTGGCTTCTCAACCAGTTACGTCATTGCGACCTCTGAACTGGCAGATAGCCAAGTTTCATCTACCATTGAGCTTAGTGGCGTCTCAAATTGGTTATGTCATTGCGACCTCTGAACCAGCAGACAGCTAAGTCTCGATCCCGAGCCCTGTTGACATTTACAAAAGACAGGTCTCGATACTCGTTGACATTTACAAAAGACGAGTATCACCTATTGATTGAAGCTTGGTGGCTTCTCAACCAGTTACGTCATTGCGACCTCTGAACTGGCAGATAGCCAAGTTTCATCTACCATTGAGCTTAGTGGCGTCTCAAATTGGTTATGTCATTGCGACCTCTGAACCAGCAGACAGCTAAGTCTCGATCCCGAGCCCTGTTGACATTTACAAAGACAGGTCTCGATACTCGTTGACATTTACAAAAGACGAGTATCACCTATTGATTGCAGCTTGGTGGCTTCTCAACCAGTTACGTCATTACGACTCTGAACTGGCAGATAGCCAAGTTTCATCTACCATTGAGCTTAGTGGCGTCTCAAATTGGTTATGTCATTGCGACCTCTGAACCAGCAGACAGCTAAGTCTCGATCCCGAGCCCTGTTGACATTTACAAAAGACAGGTCTCGATACTCGTTGACATTTACAAAAGACGAGTATCACCTATTGATTGAAGCTTGGTGGCTTCTCAACCAGTTACGTCATTGCGACCTCTGAACTGGCAGATAGCCAAGTTTCATCTACCATTGAGCTTAGTGGCGTCTCAAATTGGTTATGTCATTGCGACCTCTGAACCAGCAGACAGCTAAGTCTCGATCCCGAGCCCTGTTGACATTTACAAAAGATAGGTCTCGATACTCGTCGACATCTACAAAAGACAAGTATCACTCATTGTTGAGCTTGGTGGCTTCTCAACCAGTTACGTCATTGCGACCTCTGAACTGGCAGATAGCCAAGTTTCATCTACCATTGAACTTAGCGGCGTCTCAATTGGTTATGTCATTGTGACCTCTGAACCAGCAGACAGCTAAGTCTCAATCTTGATGCTTGCTGACATTTACAAAAGGCAAGTATCTCCCCTTTTAGCCCCGCAAAAGGGCTGACCTCGAGACTGGGCCAGTAAGCAATCTGCCAAGCCGTATAGCCGGGTGCCCATCTGTTGCAATCATAGTTCCTTGTCCCTGCTCGACTGGTTACGCCAAATAGACTGTTCTGAAGGCCGGAGGCGTAATGTACTGCAAAAAAAAAAAAAAAAATGAACTATGATTAGTTCATTAATCAATGGACGCGAAGACATAAAAATTCGCTAAGGCATAGCCTCGCCCAGTAAGCAGGAACAGCGGGATAATAGCTTTGATAAAAAGCTTCGCTTCACAGATAAGACTGCATCTTTGCAGGAACTGGCATAGCCCTAAGGGCTGACGTCATCGAAAGGACTTCATGACCAACAGTCGTCCTTCGTGGCCACGACTGAAGGCACACGACCCATATCCTGTTCCTCAACAGGATGAAGACTGCCCCAAGCAATGGTTTCCTATGGAAGCCCAAGGGAGAACTGTTCAGTTCTTACTTCCCTGATGCAAGTAAAATAGGGAAGTTAAGGGAAACGAGTTCCCTGATAAGGACAGATCATATTCGATCGTCCTAATAGCCGAGTATCGACTCCAAAGGATGAAGACCACTCTCTAATCAAATTGGAGAGTCTCTTACCAGCGATTGGTCGCTCAATGAACGGAGGAGGAGGACCTCCGCTGCAGAAGTCGCTGCTTCCTTTCCCGCTCGTCTCTTAGGCGCCATTGAAGGAATGCAAGAGTGCTCAAAGTACTCTGAAGCAAAGGAGGAAGAAGAAGAGGAAGAGATAGAAAGTTCTCTAAAAATAAAGGGAGATCTTCCCATATTCAGCCCAATCGGGCTTTTATAGGCCAATCAGCGCCTAAATCAAGGCCTCGAAAAAGGGCACATGCCGCCGTTTCGAATTAATTCGAAACAGTGCCCAAAGCGCCTAAGGCGCTTTTCCCAAAGTGCGACGGTTCAACCCCACTAAAGGTTTAACTCCGCGCAGGAGCAAAGTGCGGGCTTCGCACAAACCTTCAAAGACTTTCGCCAGAAGGTCTACCTTAGCCCGCCAAAGAGGCTGCTGTTTGCGGGACATGCCGGTCTCGCGAAGATCATTCGAAGAAAGGACAATGTCCTTAACTCTGCATACAGTTCAGCCCAGCTATGGCCAGACTCTCAGTGAAAGCAAGCAAATCAGATGATCAGACAATGAACTTTCATTGATTCAAAAGCAAGGGTACATTGATATTACATCGAAGTTGTGTTTCATACAACACACTCAGTTGCCCAACAAAGATCTTTTGAGGCATACAAGCGGTTTTATCTGCTACCAAGCCAGATCAACGGGACAGGAAAGGCCTTCCTCCTGCACAAGGCCGTAATCCTTCGCACATGAGCAGATGGTGCCACAAGGACACGGTCATTTTTCTCCACAAAATGGCAGATCTTACCAGGCCATTTTTTTTTGAAGCCTGGCAATAAAAGCTTATCGCCGCCAACACGTCAGATCACCTATAATGGGAACTAGTTTTGATGCTAGTGATCTGACGGGTGTGAGGCCCACTCCCATGAAGTGGATCGTCCCCGACGAAGGCCACCAAAGTTGAAAGTCGGCAGCCAGCCTCACCTCAGATCGAATCATCTCGGACAAGAGGCTGCCAACAGCCCCTGGGACGCGCATCCGCTGCCCCGAATTGTTCCTCCTGCTTAAAAGTAAAGCTTCAACCGGGGAAGCATAAGGCAATTTTATGGCTTCTTCCATCAAGTCACCAGACTGGCAAGCATAGCTCGCTGCAAGGCAAATTGAAGCAAGTTAGTAGTTAAGCACAGAAAGAGCTGCAAAAATATTAAGTCAGATTCTTCAGCGGCAAAGCAATCCGACTTCAGCAGAGGACAAGTTCCACCTGCACAGCAACCATGGGCTGGCTCAGCAAACGCCAAGTCCTAGCCTCGCCTATACGGCAAAGTCAGACTGATCTTGTGAAGAACAGTCTCAACCTCGCCAATATGGCAAGACTGGCTCAACTATTGAAGAAGCCAAGTCCCAAGTCCTGCCTGCGCAGCGGACTTAACAAGCAATGGTCTTTCTGATCAAATCAAGATGATGGTTTCGCAGAAAGCCGTGATGAGATCCTTCTCTGCAACAGCCAATTGCAAGATGAAGAACAAGGGAAGCTAATCTCTGAAGCGAGCTGCCAAAGCTAAATCAAGGGAGATGAGTTCCCTAAAAAGCGGTGAAGTCTTTGAATGATCAAGACTTACTGGTCCTTGGCCGGTTAGACAACCAGGGTGGGCTTTCCCACTATTCTGAGATCTGAGTATCTCTCACAACCAAGAGAAGGGAAGAAGAAAGGCAAGGCACTTCTCTTCAGAGGACCTCAAGTGTCCTATTTATAGGCCCCATGGCCTGAGCGCAACCACCTCAAGCGTGGAAGCACGAGCGCACTTAAGGCATTGATTGCGCCTTGATGACAGGGACGGTTCCCATTGGAACCGTACAAGGGAAGAAAACGTCTCCCTCATAAAAGGCACTTATGGCGCCTTGAATAAAGGGATATCCTCCCTTGGAAACGTGCAAATCGGAGAACATCTCTCTCGATTGGCGCGAAAGAAGGAATGATCCTCCTCGTAACCGCCCCACGGCAGTTGGCTTTGAAAAAGCAACAGGAGTTCCAAAGCGAACTTATTTCTTGAAAGCCCAGATGCGGAGCTACCCCGACGCGAAGCTATTCGCGAACCAGTGCAAACTCTTCGGCGGATCCATCCCAAAGCAGGATTGAAGGCGAAGCTGAACTCAACCATCATGGCGATGTTCATACTCCACACCACCATCACAGCAGTTCAAAGTGTTTCGAAGTCTGGGCTATTGCAGACTTTCGAAAACTTTGAAGGGGTTCTTGTTGACACTTAAAAAAGACAAGATTCTCATTGGTCCGAACGATGTCTAAACTTGTTGACATTTACAAAAGACAAGGGACAGACGAGCTGAAGACCAGTTTTTCACCCAACTCCAAGGGACAAGGAAGCGGTTTGGACTCCACTGATCCAGCAAGCAGAACAGTGAACCCGGATTGTTTCTAAACAGACCTCAGCAGGTCTAAAATGCTAGCATTTAGCATTACATTAGCCCAAGGGGATAGCCTCGTTTGAGAGGCTAACATCATCCAGAGCATCGCCAGGAAGCTAACTGACAGCTTCGCCGAAAAGCCTCTTTTCGGACTTCGTCAGAAATTGCCTCTAGCTCCGCTATGAGCTTCAAAGCGGGCAGCTCCGCCATCAACCTGCTATGGTCAACCTTTGACTAATCAAAACTCCTGATAAGATCGGATTCAATCTAATCAAATCCAATCAGGATTCAAATATGGCAGGTGATTGCCACAATCTCTTGACTCTCTTGAAACGAGTAAGTGGATCAAGGAGAATCTCCTAACAATATGGAAAGGATCATAACACATCGGAAAGATCAACCGACTTGCCATTTTCTAGCTCCGCAGAAGCTATTATAGCCTCGCAGCAAGGCTACTTTCCAGATTCAAACAGATTCGGTTCAATCTGTTTCTATATCTTCAAAGGGGACGATTATACCCTTACTTTCCCTATAAATAGCCCATCAGGGGCACAAGGGAGGGGGATCGCAGGGCACAGGAGAGAGAGGACTCCACAAGCAGAGACTTCTTCATAACGCATCGTGCGTTCTCTAATTCAGAGACCTTCCAAGAGAAATACTTCTCTTTTCAGGGTGGCGATACCCTAACAACCTCTTTTCCTCAAGGAATCTCCGGAACCAGGCGAGAAGGAATTCCTCACAGAAGTGGTTTTGAGAAGTAGTCAGAGGGTTCTACCAATCCTCTATTCTCTGATTCCCGGAACCAGGCGAGAAGGGAATCTCATCGCTCGCATCGTCAAAGGGACAAAGTGGTCGCGCGCTGACCAGACTCCTATCGGCACACTTCTCCAGAATCTCTGAGGAGATCTACTTGTAATCTTTTTAAGAATACTTGTAATTTAGCTCCTCAAACTTTTTATTTGTAAGTTTTCCCCCTTTGCAAACATAATGGAAAACATGTGTGTGTGAGTGTGAGTGTGAGTGCTGCGCGCGCGCGCGTGTGTGTGTGTGTGTGTGTGAGTGGATGTGAGTGCTGTGTGTGGGTGTGTGTGTATGTTATTGGGTTCGGGTTCACACCCGAACCCACTAGACCCCTATTGGTTGAATGGAAACCCAATAAGCCCTATACATTAACCCATGAACCCACTTTCATTTGGGTTTGGGTTTGGATCTAAACCCGACCCGTTATGGACCAAACCCGCCTTCAAACCCAATAAAGGTATATTTACATAAAAACCCCTGTGACATTTTATTAATTGCATTTGAAATATTTGATTTACATAATTAACCCATTTTTGTTACTTTTAGTGTTCGGGCGATATCTGGAGCATCCGGATTCCGATTCGGGCGATTTAGATTTGTTGCGATCGTGGGGAAGAGAGCTACAGGCCTATAGCCAGTTTGTGAGTGTTTTTCTTTTATAAATTATATTTTATCATGTTTAGTGACATTGCTTGATATATCGTAATTATGGATAAAAGACGGTAATTATTCATTATTCACTGGTCATGATTGGACGGTCATTGAATTAGGAATCACCTAGAAGATTGTTAGGTATTTCCTGATTTAATATGAGGTAATCATAGTAACAAGACATACAGACATAGATAACTCGGACACAGATATCATGACTGTACCGCCACTAACCCACGGACCACTAGGTCACCATATTAGTGGATACGATCACTTCATGTAGTAGCTCACAGTTAGATAACTATCGTCACATGTATACTGATTCACGATACTTGACGACACTATACTGTCACTAGACATGACTGTTAGACACCATTAATACATGCACTGATATCCTCCTTACATGGATACCGTAGTTCACTGGATATGGTATGATACACTGACCACTATTATTACCACTATCACATATAGATATGACACGGATTCTTGCTACATATATATCTTCCACTAGTACACAAATAGACCAATGCACGGACTACCACATTTCATATTATGTCATGTCTACATATTACTGTTACACCTGCATGTCATGTTTACATATTACTGTTACACCTGCATGTCATGTTTACATATCACTGTTACACATGTATGTCATGTTTCCATAGCCCTGTTACCAATGCATGTATGATTTCTCTATTCTTGTCATATGATTCCCCGTTCATATTACATGTATTATTATTCCATGTTCCCGTATTCATGTTATATGATTGATTCCTGTTACAATGATATGGATATTCCCGATACTGGACATGAGAGCTGTTGATATGCTATATGTGGACTTTCACATCTATTGTTCATGTTTCCCGTTATATTGTTCATGTTATATTGTTCCCGTTTCTCATTATATTGTTCTATGCTATCAACAGAACTCTGGTCCAGTTATCATGTTACCCGTATCATGTACAGTAGTTGTTCTTGTCACATTGTATACTTGACATATCAGATAATAATGATAACTTGGGTATGGGGGAGACTTGACGGTTGACTAGATCTTGTCGGGTGGATGTCTGGATCCATTGTTTGTCCCACTGCAGGGGACGGGGTAGTGCTGGCTACTGCCTGTTATAGCTCATGAGCTCCTGTTTATTGTTTTAGCTCATTGAGTTCTTGTTACATGTTACAGCCTTAGCGGGCTGGCCCTGGTCTCAGCAGCCAGGGGTCTGTTTAAGGCCGTTATCCCGGGTATGCACGGGATACACCCATCCGATAAGAACTCCTCGACCATGAGTTTCCATCTAACATAATCAAACAGTATGCACAATAGTGACGTCGGGAACGCTTGTTATTTGGTTACTCTCTCGTTTGGATAATGGTAACCCGTAGGCCATGTCCGGATGGGTTCGACTGGAGTGCGGGCTCCAGTATGAACCGCCAGTGGTATGGGACACTGGAAGAGAGTAATTAAAATACCAGGTGATACTGATCGCTACTATTGTATAAATGACATGACTAGACATGACCTGCCTGCTACATGTTTAGTTGTACTTGTTACTGTTCCTGATCATTTATCTGTTATCATGTTACATGTATACATTGATACTGTACTTGTTTCCTGTTACAATTCTGTAGTGATCTGCTACTCCTTGCACATGTATACTTTGTTACATTACCTGGTACTTGTTACCCTGTATGTAGTGGCATACTATGCATGTTCTGCATTGCATATATTTTATTGTTGCAGACATATGCTCATCTGCATGTTCACCTCTATCACGTCACCACTATCATGTTCATGTCTATTACGTCACCACTAGACAACATTAGTTATTACATAACTGGTCACGACTATAGATATGACCTGATGATAACGGCTAGGTAGTGATGGTATTAAAAGTTGACCTGTTTATATCTTTGCACTGCTTCCATGTTTAACTCTTTCTACTGTTTATATATATCCTTATTATATGGTATCACTATTACAACAGCATGTATTATCTATTATTATTGTGCATTGCCTCCTTCAGTTTTATCACTCACTAGGTCGCTTTCTGACGACCCTGGGTTTGCATGCCCAGGTTGGAGATCCGAGCTACCGTATTATCAGAGAGTGCCTTGGAGTCACATAGGAGATTCCTCATCGAGCCTCTTTATAGGTATCTTGGTAATTTATTTCTGTTAGCTCATTTATCCCTATTTTTATATCTGTTATGATCACTAACCCCTTTTCTGCAGGTATTCTTGTACTTATTTCCTGCTGGAACCATTGTGTCTATGGAGGTGATTCCTTGTACTGAGGCTTAACGTACGCGTGAGGTTGTTTTCACCTCGCGTATGTACGTCGCCATAACGTCTCCGTATCCTTGGGATCGGGGCGTTACAACTATCTAAGTGGGTTTCCGATTGTACCTCAAGGGAGTTATTCCCTTGGACCATGAAGCATTGAGAATCGGATTCTCCACTAGATTCCTCCGGTTGATTTGGCAATTGAAGCTTGGAGGTGGTGGTTGTTGTCAACATATTCCACACTGCAAATGCGGAATCAAAGTTAGAAGCAAGAAAAAGATATTCTTTAGGTAATGTGTTTCTAATAGCCTCAAAGGCTTGTGCATTGGCCCCTATATGAATGCGATCTCCAAGATAGCATTTCTTGGTGGCCGCAAGAAAGACATGCAAACCTAGGGTTTTTAGGTACATGAACATCCTATACTTCCAAACAACAATGTTGGAAGGGTCAAAGCTAGGTGGGGTCATGAAGTCCATGGCAAACTATATGAGTGTGCAAACAAGCAAATGCAAACAATAGACTAGCAACCAATGGATCTCACTCCTAAGATGTTAAGCCTAATATCAGGAGCACTAGCTCTGATATCAATTGAAAAACACATAGATGGGGGGGTGAATAGGTAAGTGCTAATCTAGAATTAAATTCAAAACTAAGTGCGCTAAATGCGGAAGCTAATGCAAAATCTTGCAACACACTTAATACAACACACAAGTGTAGCCGAATTCCCTGTGAAGGGCTCTGGACTAACTCCTCTTGATTCCCTTTGAATGGGTTGAGGTGCTGTAACACCCTGCTCCCAGAATACGTACTTAGTTGCGTATTCATATTTTTCGATCGTATTTTTCGATTTACTTCTTGTATTTGCTTTGCATTATGAATTATTTATATGAACGTTTTGCCTTGGATTTGGATTCGTGAACTCGGAGTCAGCCCTAATCTGAACCGAGGGCCCGATCCTAGAGTATTGCTCGATTTGGACATTCTGGTATTCCGATTTGACCGATTTCAGTTTTAAACATCGTTTTCCAATATTCTAGATTTTCTATGATTTTCTGAAATTTTCCTCAATTAAGTTGTAAATCTTCAAAACCGGGGTCGACCAGTGCCACTGACCGGTTCTCGGATTTTTAATTTACAAACGGAGTTGAATCTTAAGAAACGGCTTTCCCATAACTTCTTAAAATCATATTTTCTATCTAAATACTTTTTCTGAGAATTTTCAGAATTTATCAAAATCCGGCCAATCCGGTGTAGACCGAGATTGACGGTTGACTTCAGGATTTTTATTTTGAAAATGGGATTGAATTTCTGAAAACCGATTTCACCAAAAATCTTTTTATAATATTTATTATTTTGAGAATTTTGGGAAGCTTTCCAGTTTATTTTTTAGACT
The DNA here is from genome assembly GCA_038442645.1 of Agave tequilana. Taxonomy (NCBI): domain Eukaryota; kingdom Viridiplantae; phylum Streptophyta; class Magnoliopsida; order Asparagales; family Asparagaceae; genus Agave; species Agave tequilana. The sequence goes on from JAVJIF010016391.1 coordinate 14,951, forward strand.
TTTTCGGAGTTTTCGGTGTTTTCCCAGATACCGGAATAGTGTCCAGATATTTTTTCACTTTTTCTCTCTCCTCGCTAGACGCGAGTTTCACCAACTTGGATTCCGCATTTAATGCAGAGATCCTCTCCATACTGCATTTAATGCATTTCAGATCAACTCCCATCAAGTCATTATGACTTTTGTCCTTTTGTTAAAACGCAGCCTTTTGCATCTTCCCTGGACGCGGCTTTAATTCCCGCGTTTGGCTCATTTTGGCCTAAACGCATGTTTGAGGGCTGCGTTTGGAGAGGGAAACACAAGTTCTCTTTTTATGTTTCTTTGCTTTGAAAAGTATACACATTATTATATTCATTCCCATCCTTTATATAAATGCCTCCACTCCTTCTCTCTCATTCATTTTTCCTTTCTTTCTTTTCTTGTTTCCTGCAACCACCAACAGAGAGCTTGGCAGCCCATTTTCATGGGTTTGAGCCATGTTCCCTCCTTTGGCTAGCCATTTCTCCACCATCTCCTCCTCCATTTCCACCACCAACAACACCACCTCCACCTCCTCCATCTCCTCCTTCATTTCTACAACAACAACAACCATACCACCATCTCCTCCACCTTCTTCTTCCTCTTCTTTTCTACCAAACAACCCATTCTCACCACCAACTTCACCACCCTCTCCACCACCACATACTCCATCTTAGCCACCAACGACCGCGCCGTCTTCATCTCCTCGTCGTGCTCTTTCCGACGAGCCATAGCTTCGCTCTCCGAAGCATCGTTTCCAAAACTCCAACTTTTGATTTTGAACTATACTTACACCATCAACCTCCTTCCCTTGTGAAGGCCGGCCACTCCTTTTGGATTGGGCCGTGCTCTTCTTCGTCGACAATATCGCCGTAGATTATTCCGGTAATCGTTCGCGATTATTCCGGTAATCGTTTTGGTGATAATTGACGACAACGATTATTCCGGATGCACAAGGCTTCAAAGTAACATTTTTAGGCGAGTGGTTTTCCTCGCCAAAGACTTGGACAACTTATTCTCATACTTGAATTTTTATATCATGCAAGATAATCAACAAACACAAACCCTCAAAAGTCAGGTTCTGCTCTCTGTTTGCACTCTGATAGTCGACTTGACCCAGTCATTAGTCGACTTGAACCCTTTATTAGTCGACTACTCCCTTATCCTAGTCGACTAACTCATTGAAACGCAACCTTTTTCTGAAGACGCGACCTTATTAGTCGACTAACCCCTTCTTCCTAGTCGACTAACTTTTTCTTGAAGACGCGACTATACGAGACGCGACTCTGTGAGACGCGACCATACTAGTCGACTTGGCCCTCCTCTATAGTCGACTAACTCCTTCATAAGTCGACTAATTGCCTCTTCCTAGTCGACTAATTTTTGGCTGCCTACTTTTCCGCGTCTCCCTATTTTCCCGCGTCTCCTCCTCTCTCTTTCCCGCGTCTCCTCCTCTCTCTTTCCTGCGTCTCTACCCTCTCTCTCTTGCGTCTCTCTCTCCGCGTTTCCCTCCTTTCTCTCTTTCTCTCTCCTCTCCTTCATTCCCTTTCTCTCTCTTGATTTCCCCTCTCTCTATCACTTTCTCCCTAACGCGTTAACGCGTTGATTCCCTGGATTCCGGATCGAGGATTTCACTATGTTTACTAATGACTGAGGCGAGTGTTCTCGCCTTCCTCTTGACTTTCCCATTTACAATTTATGCTGTTTGAACTAACACTTCCTTTGATTGTGTTCAACTATTATTCTATCACTTGACAAGTACATGCCCGATATGTTAACACTTGACATGCTAATACCTGACACCTGTCTGTAACACTTAACAATTGTGGTGTCATCACCTGACACCCGACTTGCTGCTACTTAACACTTGTTCCTTATTATAACATGACTTATAACCTGTCACCTGCTCGAGACTTGTCACTGCCATGATTATACTGATACCTGCTATGATTAACTCTCCACCCATGATTGGTCACCTGCCAAATATCATCATCCTGTCATGCTATCACTTGACACCAGCATGATATACTTGACTTGTGATTATCACGTTTACGGGAATCCTGACCTGTTATCCTGAATGGAACTAAGTGCCACACGGAGCAAAGTGCCACATCACACTCGTGGTGGGGGCCACCTCTTGAATCTGTGGGGGCCACCTCTAGAATCCATCCCCTCAGAGCAAAGTGCCACATCACACTCGTGGTGGGGGCCGCCTCTTGAATCTGTGGGGGCCACCTCTAGAATCCATCCCCTCAGAGCAAAGTGCCAGATGGAACAAAGTGCCACACCACATACGTGGTGGGGGCCACCTCTTGAATCTGTGGGGGCCACCTCTTGAATCTGTAGGGCCATCTCCTGTCATGACCAGTTATTCCCGTAATCTGATAATATTGATAAGCCATAAAAAGGACAACTTGCACGGGGAATGAGAGGAAGTGATGAATGCCGGTATGATGCCTTGCTTATAGTAGTGGAATACCAGAACTGATGATTCGTGTTAGGGGGATTTAAGGCCCTCAGAAGATTCGTGTTAGGGGGATTTAAGGCCCTCAGAAGATGCGTGTTAGGGGGATTTAAGGCCCCAAATGGCTGTGTCCCGGGCGGTCGGGAACTACTATAAGAGGAGCTATCAGTTCTTCATCATCTTCCAGTAACAAACCTCGGCTTGCTTATATATGGATGTATGTGTGTTGAGATGTACACCAGGACACATACCTAGATATATGGGTCAGGCGAGTAATAATAATAAAAGATGCCTGTTATGTGCTCCTGTTACGCCTGTTATGAACTCCCGTTATGCTTGTTATGACTCCTGTTATGCCTGTTATGTGTTCCTGTTATGACCACCTTGTAACTCGGGTTGTATGCGCTGGGATTACGGTGACATGAGATAAAAGTATATAGATGAGGGTTCCTTGTTTGGATTATTCCTTCGAGGTACTAGTCTCACGGAGCCGTAACCAAAGCCTGTACAATCAGAATTACTCATATTCGGTTTTATATCGGATTTCCTGTTTTATGATGATTATGTTATACCTGTTCATACCTGCTATACCTGTATACACACTTGTGCTCATCCTTGCTCGCCACTTGGCTTTTGTATCACCACTCGCCTGGGGAGTTCTATCTGACTCCCCTGGATCCTCATGTCCAGGTCATGAAGTTTGGAGCGTGTGGGTTTCCCCCAGTTGCTGATCAGAGTGGCGCAGCGGTAGCGTGGATCTCCAGCAGACCGTTCAGAGCTCCATCCTTCCAGGCCCCCTTGTGTGCCTCTCGAGTTTTCCTTTTGTAAACTCGTGAGTGCCTGTGTACTGTTCATACTTGTACATCTCTTTGTAATCGCGCAATTGCGCATATCAGTGATGTAATATTCATGTAATATTGGATCACCTCTGGTGATAACTTTGTAATTGTACTCATATGTTGGAATGTATAATGCACCACTTGCTTCCGTACTCTAATTCTTGCCTGTACTGATGCTTAGCGTATATACGTGAGGGTATTTCTGACCTGCGTATATACGTCGCAGTAACGTCTCCGTACCCGCCGGATCGGGGCGTTACAGGGTGGTATCAGAGCCTAGGCTCTCGCATCCTCAGTACGTCCAGATGGCAAATTAATGGTAAAGATATTTGCAACTAGAATACAAGAGTCCTGGTTATACAATCCAACTACAAGTACAGAGTTATCTATTCTTTCTTGATCATCCTTCCTTTGATCTCTAGTCCCTTCCATCTTTCCACTGTTTTGGTTTTTCGAAACCTTTATACCAACTTAAGATATGAATAGACTAGAGAGGTAGCGGCTGGTTCTGAATGAAGCAATTACATGATCTCTTCGGCCGACTCTAGGAAGCTCGGGTATTCTCTGGATTGATCCTGATCGGGTTATCTTCAGAAGTCAGTAGTCAGGATTCTCTACGGGTATTCTATATTCTCGGCTATATTCTTCAGAGTGATTGATGCCTGATCTTCGGAATTCTTAACTATCGGTCTTCTTTATTTATGGTCAGTATTATTTGGCATCGTTTAAAGATTTATGCGGCAGGAAGTGCAGAAGATGTCTATATTCGGATTATTGTTCAGTCGACTTGGGAAGCCCTACCTGCAGTGATTCATATCTTGATTGGTATAATTCTTGTCCTTGTCCCTCTTGTGTTCATCTTCCCCTTATCGAAATTGCGAGGACGCAATTTTTTGTAAGGTGGATGGATTGTAACACCCCGCTCCCAGAATACGTACTTAGTTGCGTATTCAGATTTTTCGATCGTATTTTTCGATTTACTTCTTGTATTTGCTTTGCATTATGAATTATTTATATGAACGTTTTGCCTTGGATTTGGATTCGTGGACTCGGAGTCAGCCCTAATCTGAACCGAGGGCCCGATCCTAGAGTATTGCTCGATTTGGACATTCTGGTATTCCGATTTGACCGATTTCAGTTTTAAACATCGTTTTCCAATATTCTAGATTTTCTATGATTTTCTGGAATTTTCCTCAATTAAGTTGTAAATCTTCAAAACCGGGGTCGACCAGTGCCACTGACCGGTTCTCGGATTTTTAATTTACAAACGGAGTTGAATCCTAAGAAACGGCTTTCCCATAACTTCTTAAAATCATATTTTCTATCTAAATACTTTTTCTGAGAATTTTCAGAATTTATCAAAATCCGGCCAATCCGGTGTAGACCGAGATTGACGGTTGACTTCAAGATTTTTATTTTGAAAATGGGATTGAATTTCTGAAAACCGATTTCACCAAAAATCTTTTTATAATATTTATTATTTTTGAGAATTTTTGGGAAGCTTTCCAAGTTACTTTATTTTTTGGACTTTTCCGGAGTTTTCGGTGTTTTCCCAGATACCGGAATAGTGTCCAGATATTTTTCCACTTTTTCTCTCTCCTCGCTAGACGCGAGTTTCACCAACTTGGATTCCGCATTTAATGCAGAGATCCTCTCCATACTGCATTAATGCATTTCAGATCAACTCTCATCAAGTCATTATGACTTTTGTCATTTTGTTAAAACGCAGCCTTTTGCATCTTCCCTGGACGCGGCTTTAATTCCCGCGTTTGGCTCATTTTTGGCCTAAACGCAGGTTTGAGGGCTGCGTTTGGAGAGGGAAACACAAGTTCTCTTTTTATGTTTCTTTACTTTGAAAAGTATACACATTATTATATTCATTCCCATCCTTTATATAAATGCCTCCACTCCTTCTCTCTCATTCATTTTTCCTTTCTTTCTTCTTCTTGTTTCCTGCAACCACCAACAGAGAGCTTGGCAGCCCATTTTCATGGGTTTGAGCCATGTTCCCTCCTTTGGCTAGCCATTTCTCCACCATCTCCTCCTCCATTTCCACCACCAACAACACCACCTCCACCTCCTCCATCTCCTCCTTCATTTCTACAACAACAACAACCATACCACCATCTCCTCCACATTCTTCTTCCTCTTCTTTTCTACCAAACAACCCATTCTCACCACCAACTTCACCACCCTCTCCACCACCACATACTCCATCTTAGCCACCAACGATCGCGCCGTCTTCATCTCCTCGTCGTGCTCTTTCCGACGAGCCATAGCTTCGCTCTCCGAAGCATCGTTTCCAAAACTCCAACTTTTGATTTTGAACTATACTTGCACCATCAACCTCCTTCCCTTGTGAAGGCCGGCCACTCCTTTCGGATTGGGGCCGTGCTCTTCTTCGTCGACAATATCGCCGTAGATTATTCCGTAATCGTTCGCGATTATTCCGGTAATCGTTTTGGTGATAATTGACGACAACGATTATTCCGGATGCACAAGGCTTCAAAGTAACATTTTTAGGCGAGTGGTTTTCCTCGCCAAAGACTTGGACAACTTATTCTCATACTTGAATTTTTATATCATGCAAGATAATCAACAAACACAAACCCTCAAAAGTCAGGTTCTGCTCTCTGTTTGCACTCTGATAGTCGACTTGACCCAGTCATTAGTCGACTTGAACCCTTTATTAGTCGACTACTCCCTTATCCTAGTCGACTAACTCATTGAAACGCAACCTTTTTCTGAAGACGCGACCTTATTAGTCGACTAACCCCTTCTTCCTAGTCGACTAACTTTTTCTTGAAGACGCGGCTCTACGAGACGCGACTCTGTGAGACGCGACCATACTAGTCGACTTGGCCCTCCTCTATAGTCGACTAACTCCTTCATAAGTCGACTAATTGCCTCTTCCTAGTCGACTAATTTTTGGCTGCCTACTTTTCCGCGTCTCCCTATTTTCCCGCGTCTCCTCCTCTCTCTTTCCCGCGTCTCCTCCTCTCTCTTTCCTGCGTCTCTACCCTCTCTCTCTTGCGTCTCTCTCTCCTCGTTTCCCTCCTTTCTCTCTTTCTCTCTCCTCTCCTTCATTCCCTTTCTCTCTCTTGATTTCCCCTCTCTCTATCACTTTCTCCCTAACGCGTTGACGCGTTGATTCCCTGGATTCCGGATCGAGGATTTCACTATGTTTACTAATGACTGAGGCGAGTGTTCTCGCCTTCCTCTTGACTTTCCCATTTACAATTTATGCTGTTTGAACTAACACTTCCTTTGATTGTGTTCAACTATTATTCTATCACTTGACAAGTACATGCCCGATATGTTAACACTTGACATGCTAATACCTGACACCTGTCTGTAACACTTAACAATTGTGGTATCATCACCTGACACCCGACTTGCTGCTACTTGACACTTGTTCCTTATTATAACATGACTTATAACCTGTCACCTGCTCGAGACTTGTCACTGCCATGATTATACTGATACCTGCTATGATTAACTCTCCACCCATGATTGGTCACCTGCCAAATATCATCATCCTGTCATGCTATCACTTGACACCCAGCATGATATACTTGACTTGTGATTATCACGTTTACGGGAATCCTGACCTGTTATCCTGAATGGAACTAAGTGCCACACGGAGCAAAGTGCCACATCACACTCGTGGTGGGGGCCACCTCTTGAATCTGTGGGGGCCACCTCTAGAATCCATCCCCTCAGAGCAAAGTGCCACATCACACTCGTGGTGGGGGCCGCCTCTTGAATCTGTGGGGCCACCTCTAGAATCCATCCCCTCAGAGCAAAGTGCCAGATGGAACAAAGTGCCACACCACATACGTGGTGGGGGCCACCTCTTGAATCTGTGGGGGCCACCTCTTGAATCTGTAGGGCCATCTCCTGTCATGACCAGTTATTCCCGTAATCTGATAATATTGATAAGCCATAAAAAGGACAACTTGCACGGGGAATGAGAGGAAGTGATGAATGCCGGTATGATGCCTTGCTTATAGTAGTGGAATACCAGAACTGATGATTCGTGTTAGGGGGATTTAAGGCCCTCAGAAGATTCGTGTTAGGGGGATTTAAGGCCCTCAGAAGATGCGTGTTAGGGGGATTTAAGGCCCCCAAATGGCTGTGTCCCGGGCGGTCGGGAACTACTATAAGAGGAGCTATCAGTTCTTCATCATCTTCCAGTAACAAACCTCGGCTTGCTTATATATGGATGTATGTGTGTTGAGATGTACACCAGGACACATACCTAGATATATGGTCAGGCGAGTAATAATAATAAAAGATGCCTGTTATGTGCTCCTGTTACGCCTGTTATGAACTCCGTTATGCTTGTTATGACTCCTGTTATGCCTGTTATGTGTTCCTGTTATGACCACCTTGTAACTCGGGTTGTATGCGCTGGGATTACGGTGACATGAGATAAAAGTATATAGATGAGGGTTTCCTTGTTTGGATTATTCCTTCGAGGTACTAGTCTCACGGAGCCGTAACCAAAGCCTGTACAATCAGAATTACTCATATTCGGTTTTATATCGGATTTCCTGTTTTTTGATGATTATGTTATACCTGTTCATACCTGCTATACCTGTATACACACTTGTGCTCATCCTTGCTCGCCACTTGGCTTTTGTATCACCACTCGCCTGGGGAGTTCTATCTGACTCCCCTGGATCCTCATGTCCAGGTCATGAAGTTTGGAGCGTGTGGGTTTTCCCCAGTTGCTGATCAGAGTGGCGCAGCGGTAGCGTGGATCTCCAGCAGACCGTTCAGAGCTCCATCCTTCCAGGCCCCCTTGTGTGCCTCTCGAGTTTTCCTTTTGTAAACTCATGAGTGCCTGTGTACTGTTCATACTTGTACATCTCTTTGTAATCTCGCAATTGCGCATATCAGTGATGTAATATTCATGTAATATTGGATCACCTCTGGTGATAACTTTGTAATTGTACTCATATGTTGGAATGTATAATGCACCACTTGCTTCCGTACTCTAATTCTTGCCTGTACTGATGCTTAGCGTATATACGTGAGGGTATTTCTGACCTGCGTATATACGTCGCAGTAACGTCTCCGTACCCGCCGGATCGGGGCGTTACAGGTGCTATGTGAAGCTCTTGTGGTTAAGTATAAGTGAGGCACACACACAAGCAAGCCAAGCATATAATGGATATACAACAATATGAAAGATGCAAGGCAACACAAGCAATATGATATGAATGGCAATAAGAATGATGATTTGCACAAATGTAAAGAGAGAGAGAGTTTAGAGACAATGGATCAAACGCAAAGGCCAAGATATGTTTCGAGGTTCGAGCACCTTGCTCTACATCCCCGCCTACACCACCGTGTAGGATTTCCAATCCACTATCACGTCCACCGAGGACTCCCACCTAGGGAACCTTCACCGAGAAGGATTTTTACAACACGGGAGTACCGAACTCCTCTCTCAAACAACCACCTCACAACCGAGGGGTAAGCCAACAACCAACACCTCTACCGAAGAGGGTTTACAACGAAACTCCACCTCTCACTAGAGGGAGCAAACCAATCTCCACCTTTACCAAAGAGGAAGCAAACCAACAACCCAATTACACAACCTCAACCTCTACCAAAGAGGGAGCAACCAAGAAATCAAGGGTTTACAATAGGTGGTCTCTTTCAACCACAAACCTCTTTCCTTTTTCTTTTTCCACAAAACAAGATCCTAATAGAATAGGATAGGTGATAGCTCAAGTGTGGAATCAAAGTGTTTTTGGAAACCAGCAACAAAGAAAAACTACTTGGGAAATCTCTTGTAAATGATAGAAAATAAAAACCAATACAATATCCCAAAACCTAGTTCTCTTTGATTTTCCAAAAACCCAAAACAATAAAGATGAAATCTTTTTAGCACAAAAACTCTTTTAAAACTCTTTTAAAGCAGTAGAGAAAGTCTGGAAATTTTGTCTCTAAAAACCTTGGAGAAAACTATAAAGAGATGGGGTATATATAGCCCTAAAATAAAACTAGCCGTTAGGCTGATGTGGCAGCCTGACAGGCTGCCGGTCGGCCGGCCCGACCGACCGCCAACGGTCAGAAATGTGACCGTTGGGGCACCCCGGTCGACCGGCACGGTCGACCCAAACAAACAGAGAGCAGAGCTCGGTCGATCGGCCCGGTCGACCGACTTCATCCCAAGTCGACTATGTCAGTTGACTAGTCGACTGGTTGAAGCCTGGAACAGAAAACTGGGTCAGAAAATCAGTTTAAAAATATTTTGAAAAATCTTTTAAGTCTTCTAAAAATCCACAATACTTGTTTTAACATTTTATATTGAAACACAAACAAGTGATAAAAATTTCAAGACATATATCAATCATATCAATTCATTTTTGAGTCTTGCAAATTTTATCAAAACCAACACTTGTATTTTTATCAAACTTGATTTTTCCAAAACATGAATAGGATAGTCAAAATAAGTTTGTCTTGCAAGTTTAAAGCATATATGTATATTTAGAACATATCTAATATACATAAGAATAAAATAAACTTGTTTTGATCTATTATTCATGAAAACCAAAACATAAAACTTGTGTGTGTTGTGCACTTGAGCATATCAACTATACTAAGCTTTACAAATAGATCTAAACACACTAAACTAAACTAGGATACCTAAGTCTTCTTGACGATCTTCATCTTCAAGTAGGCCCGATCCAAAACTCCATCCATGGGCTAGGCAATGTGAGATCTTGAAGCTTGAGCCCTGTAATCACTTGTGAAAGCTTCCAAACACCTTGTTGAAGCTAATCACCAACTAATATCTTGGTTAATGATCTGAAACTTAAACAACACAAGATTAGTAGTAAACATAACTACATGAGTTAATCATCATCAAAACTAGGGTGGAAGGCCTTTGGGCCAACAACGTATATACGCTAAGCATCAATACAAATAAGAATCAGAGTACGGAAGCACGTGGCAATATACATTCCAACATAAGGATTACAAAGTTATCACAGAGCGTGATATATTGGTACTTGTACATTATATCACAGCCAGGTACAAAAGTGAAATTTACAATTTGTACAGCAAAAGGTGCTCACGGGCTGAGAAGAAGATCCCCGAGCTTGCAAGAAGATTCAGGAACAGAAGGACTAGGACAAGTCAGCCTGCTCCGAGAGATAGGCTTGGTCTTCGGTGGATGGCTCTGCTTCAATCCAAGCTTCAGAACCTGAACATGCAAGTTCAGGGGAGTCAGAACTCCCTAACAAATAGACGGGTGAATGTCAAGTGTCGTGCAGAGATAAATATATGTGTGTTGATATGATCAAAACAATATTAAGCATCGAGAACTGTGTCGGGAGTAAATGTACAGTAAGCAAGAAATGGAAGCATAAGATGAAAGTGATGAGGGCTGAATAAATCTATTTCTGCCATTTTCATTATTTATACTTATTACTCGTTCTACCCGTATGTCTAGGTATGTGTAATAGCGTCCCAGCACACATACATCCACATATGAGTAATTCGAGGCTGTTATTGGAAACCAACGGGGGTATCAACGAACAATGTTTACAGTGGGTCCCGTGCATACCCGGGACCACGGCCCAGGATTGTTCCGTTGCTGGAGGACGGAACCTGTCGCAAGGCGTATAGTAGGGTCTTATAGGATGCCCTTATCAAAATGGTACCAGGAAGGAGGGAGCCAGCGCTCCCCTCGGTCGCCTGGAGGCCCTCAGGTCAGACCGCAAGTTATAGTTGCACAACATACCTAAAACCACTGTAAACACGAACATATATTGATAGCCGTAAGTTTCCCCCGACCCGATTCAAGTGGTTCCTTTTTATGATTTATTATTTAATTATCAATTTACGGGAAAGCAAGTGCCTGACAAGATCAGGAGTTCAAGAGTACATGAGTATAGTCATTTCAAGTCATTGTATATAATACAGGATAGCAAGTACAAGATTCCCGTAAATGTGACAATCTAAAGCCAGGTATCAATATGTTATTGCGGGGTAAGTATCAAGTAGTAGCATGATGCATGCAAGTGTGCCAGGAAGATAATATAATATTAGTCAATCATGACAAAGCAGGAAAATCTGAAGGAAGGCGAGAACACTCGCCTAAAACTTTAAGAAATACACCGAGAAATTCCAAGCTCTGGAGTCCAGGGAATCAATGCGTTTAAATATTTATGGAGGAGGAGAGAGAATGAAGACGCGAAAATCGCAGACGCGGGAGTCGCGCTGCGTTGAGGTCACAAACGTGGGGTCTGAGACTCGCGTTTTATGATACAGGAAGAACGCAGACGCGAGTACGTGCTCCGCGTCGCGTTAATATATGAACGCGAAGATCGCGTTAAAGATGTGCTTGGACGCGGGAGTAAGTTCCGCGTCTAGTACTAATATAGGAGAGAAAGGGAGAGACAGAGAAATGAGAGAGACGCAGGAATGAGGGAGTATGTGACGCAGGGAAAGAAAAGAGAAGGAGAAAAAGAAAGAAAGAAAGAAAGAAAGAAGGAAGGAAAGAAAGATTGGAAATAAAAGAGAAGGAAGGAAAGAAAAGAAGGGAAAGGGGAGGTCGGTCGGCTGGACCTCACCGGCGTTGGCCGGAGTTGGCCGGAGTTGGCCGGAAATGGGTGGTCAAGTCCCCAAAAGAGAGGGCTGTTGTTGGTGCAAGTGTAGTTCAAATGAAAAGAATGGAGTTTTGCAAACGATGTTTCGGAGGGCGAACCTATAGTTCGTTGGAAAGAGAATGGCGAGGAGAAGAAGATGGTATGGTTGGTGGTGGTTAAGGTGGTGTAGGTGGTGGTGGAGATGGTGGTGAAGTTTTGGAAGTAATGGGTTGTTTTGGTTGGAAATGGAAGAAGAAGATGGTGTTGTGGTTGTTGTTGTAGTTGGAATGGAGGAGTAGATGGAGGGGAGAATGGTGGAGGAAATGGTGGTGAAAAAAAAGTGGAGAAGATGGGTTGTGATGGCCGGCCAAGGAGCTTGGGGCTGCTGTTTTTTTTTGTTGGCTGCAAATGAAGGAGAAGAAGAGAAAATGAAAGAGAGAGAAGGTGGGGATGTGAATATATATATATATATATATATATATATATATATATATATATATATATATATATAAAGGACTAGATTATTACAACAATGCCCTCCATTCAAAGTAAAAGAAACGCAAAGAATGGAGACTTGCGTCTCCATGCAGTGAAGCCCGCGTCTGGGCTACTAAAGCTGGACGCGGAGATTGTTGCTGCTTCCAAAAAGGAAAAAAACAAAATCGCGTTAAAGAAGAGACAAAAAGGCATGGGTGATTTGAACTGGGTTGATTTCTTTGAAGATCAAAGCATTAAATGCGAAATGGAGAGAGTCTCCGCATTAATTGTTGAACCCAGAGTTGGTGGGTCTCGCGTCAGGCAAGGAGAGAGAAAAGGTAAAATATCCGGATAGAATTCCGGTATCTGGGAAAACACCGGAAACTCAGGAAAAGCCCGAAAAATGAAGTACCTTGAAAAGCTTCCCAAAAATTCTCAAAAATAATAAATATATTTAAAGATTTTTGGTGAAATCGATTTTCAGAATTTCAATCTCATTTTCAAGATAAAAATCCTGAAGTCAACCGTTGACACTGGCCTACACCGGGTCGGCCGGATTTTGATAAAATCTGAAAAAATTTCAAAAATTCATTTAGATAGAAAATATTTTTTTAAGAAATAATGTGAAAGCCATTTTTAGATTTTCAACTCCATTTGTGAATTAAAAATCCGAAAGTCGGTCAGCGACACTGGTCGACACGGTTTTGAAGATTTACAATTTAATTCCGAAAAATTCCAAAAATCATGAAAAATCTTGAATATTAAAAAATAATATTTAAAACTAAAATTGGTCAAATATGAATACCAAAAAGGCCAAATCATGCCGTACTGCTATATGAGTAAGAATTTAAATAACAGAAAATAAAATATTATTATAATAATAATAATAATAAAATACGCTCCAAAAATCAGGACACGTAACTGTGTACGTATACTGAGGATGGGGTGTTACATATATTCCCAGTCTTCTTTGAGGACCAATCTTTGTACGTTGTGGTGGAGCAATCGGTACATATACCGCACAATCAAAAATTCTAAGATGGGAAATATTTGGTACTTGACCAAATGCTAATTGTAGAGGGGAGTACTCATGATATGCACTTGGTGTGATGCGAATTAATGCTGCAGCATGTAAAACTGCATGACCCCATACAGAAATAGAAAGTTTTGTTCTCATTATTAATGGTCTAGCAATAAGGTGAAGGCGCTTAATCAGTGACTCAGCCAAACCATTTTGTGTATGTACATGGGCAACAGGATGTTCAACAATTATTCCAATTGACATACAATAATCATTAAAAGCTTGAGACGTAAACTCACCAGCATTGTCAAGTCTAACTTTCTTGATTGTATAATCAGGAAATTGTGCTCGTAATCTAATTATTTGAGTAAGAAATCTCGCAAATGTCACATTGCGAGTGGACAATAAACAAACATGTGACCATCTACTAGAGGCATCTATCAATACCATAAAATATCGAAATGGTCCACACAGTGGGTGTATAGGCCCACAGATATCACCTTGGATACGTTCAAGAAATGTAGGTGATTCTGTTTTTATTTTAGATGGTGATGGTCTCATGATTAATTTTCCTAGAGAACAAGCCTCACATGGAATTTTACTAGCTTGAAGGATCTTCTGGCCCTTTAATATATGTCCATGTGAATTCTCAATAATTCCTCGCATCATCATTGAATCAGGATGACCTAAACGATCATGCCACAGAGTTAATGTCTCTGTATCTTCTTTAACTACCATATGTGACTCTATCACATTTATATATGTGTAATGCAATCCTGAGGAAAGCTTTGATAGTTTTTCTAATATGCACTTCTTTCCTAATACATAAGTAGTAAGATACATATACTTCATATTTTCTTCAGTTGCAGACTGAGTATCATATCCATGAAGATATATATCATTAAAACTCAACAAATTTCTTCTGGATTTTGGTGAAAACAAAGCATCTTTTATGAAAAACTTTGTTTCATTTGGCAATATAAAGCTGGCTTTACCAGTCCCTTCAATTAAGTCTACAAGACCTGATATTGCATTGATGATTGCCTTTGTTAGTTTTAAATCAGAGAAGTACCTTTTATGTTTGAGAATAGTATGTGTTGTACCACTATCCGGTATGCAAATCTCTCCAGTTTTGGTCTTGACTTCATCATTAGAATAATCCATATCAAGCTTCATGCAAAATAAATAATTTGGTGAGAATAAAATTTGAAACATATTATTATAAGTGAAATATTTCATTCAAAGATAAATTTGAAAATTACAAATAACAAAATATGATAATACAATCATATGTCTAATTATCACCAGTGTCATGATGGGTTGGAAGATCAACAAAATCATCAGTAAAATCTGAAGAATCAAGATGAGTTTAATCATCCATAGGATCATCATGTTCAGTGAAATTCACTTCTTTCTCTTTTCCTTTCAAGGATGCCTTGTAAAGCTTACAAAGGTGCTCCGGCGTTCGGCACACTCGAGACCAGTGTCCTTTGGAGCCACATTTATAACAGGAATCTTCAGGATTCCGAAGAGAACTTTCACGAACATCTTTTCCTTTATCATGTCTTTCTACATGATGCTTCTTGTGGATCGCGTTATTCTGTGAAGGGTTGTAAAAATCACTTCGGCCGCGTCCACGGCCGCGGCCACGATCACGTCCACGGCTACGACCATAATTATATTCTCGTCCATAATTTTTAGAAAATGCAACATTTGCTTCTGGAAATGCTGCTGAACCAGTAGGACGAGACTGATGATTTTTGATCAAAAGTTCATTATTTTTCTCTGCCACAAGAAGAGATGAAATTAGTTCAGAATATTTCTTAAAACCACGCACCTATATTGTTGTTGCAGTGTTATATTAGATGCATGAAATGTGGAGTAAGTCTTCTTCAGCATTTCTTCATCTGTGATAGCCACCCCACAAAATTTTAATTGGGATACTATTCTGAACATTGCAGAGTTATAATCGCTGACTTTCTTGAAGTCTTGGAAGCGCAAAGCATTCCATTCATCACGCGTGGTAGGGAGCACAACTTCCTTTTGATGATCAAATCTTTCTTTGAGATTTTTCCATAAGACACTTGGGTCTCTTACATTGAGATATTCACATTTTAAACTTTCCTCAAGATGTCTGCGGATAAAGATCGTCGCCTTTGCCTTATCTTGCGACGTCGTAGAGTTTATTTCTTTAATAGTTTCAGTGAGACCCATTGACTCGAGATGCATCTCAATATCAATAACCCAAGACATATAATTCCTTTCCGTGATATCAAGTGGAATGAACTCAAGCTTTGCAAAGTTTCACATGGTGATAACTATAACGAAATATAAAAATAATTAGGATCACAACATTTTATTTCACAATAAAATAGTAAAACTTACATGTCAATCATAATCGCTACAAGCAAAAGAGGGAAGGTGAACATTAAAATTAAAAGGTCTCGGTAAAATTCACTTGGATTCATATCTCCAAGAAAAATGATAGAAGCATTGATGATGATGACGACAATAATAAACTTCAAAAATAGGCTAAGCATCTTGCGAAAAAACTCGAACACAAAGCTTCTGGAGATGATGAAAAATTTTGAGAATGAAGAGAGATTGAGAAGTGAGTTATGTGGTTTAGAATTCACCAATTTATAGGGTAAAAACTAGCCGTTTTATAGCCGTTGGAGTTTATAGCCGTTGGGGCTTATATCCGTTGGGGTGAGAGAAAAGCAATTTGGATTTTATACAATTAAATATTGTAATTAGGAAATGATAAAATAAATGCATTGTACTACATATATTTATGAGATACAATATAGGCACGCCACTCTACTTGGTGGGTGTTTTGCAGACATAATTAATAAAGCAATAATTATTAAAATAAATAGTCACACCACGTTACTCGGTAAACCTTTCAGTGGGTGTTTATACAGATATAAATAATATAATAATAAATATACAATATTAGTAGCTTAGCGTTTAATCCACGCAAGTATCAAATTAGAGGTTAGTAAAGATATCATAATCACATCACTTTACTATAAATAGGTGGCAGAGCCTCCTTTCATTATAGTAGTGGTGTTATATGAACATAATTAGTATAATAATCCAATTTTTTCGTAATCACATCACATTTCTATAAATAGGTGGCAGAGCCTCCTTTCATTATAGTAGTGATGTTATACGAATATTATAAGTATAGTAACTTGCCATTTTTACCTTGAGATAGTAGAGGTAGAGGCTGAGACTTGTGATAGGACTTTTCCTTGAGCAATGGAAGTAGAGGCTCGTGACAAGTTTTATCTTAAGCTAATGGAGGCAGAGGCTTGACGTGGTAGGCTTTTTCCCTGAGCTGATAGAGGCTGGGGACAGACTAGAGTGATCGTGCTGATAACGTGTTGTAAAACTCCGAGAAATATAACACAAAAACAGAGAATTCTAGAGACAGAGTAGAAGTAGGAATTCTTATTGATTTCTGAAGTGTGTACGTTGAAATGAATCAGGAAGGGCCTATTTATAGAAAAACTTTGGGGTACTATGCAGTCACTATGCACGCTTGCGTCATCGCTTGCCTCAGCGCATAGTGCACGCTTGCGTCATCGCTTGCATCAGCGCATAGTAAACTCATTAATGGTGCATAGTAAAGGTAGGCAGCCACGTTTCATAACAATTAGTAATATTAATATAAAATTAATAAATTTTATTAATAAATTATTTTTTAATTTTGGAATCTAATATTTTTAATTATTGAATTTAATAATATTTAATATTAGATTGCAATATTTTTTAATAGTTAATATTAGATTACTCTTAATATTTTAGTAATCTAATATTTTTTATTATTTTTTAATATTAAATTTAATATTTTAATGTTTACTAATCTTATTATTTATTAGGGACATTTCACTACACCCCCTTATGTCGAATCGTAATTAGAAAAAAATTCAGCTTCATAATTTTATTCACTTCAGCCACCTCTTTTTTTAAAGTAAGGGGTGTGCACCCACGTGTGACATGCTGAAGTGCTCATCAATGATGAAAGACGAAAATGCCCTTAAGTAATTGCTTCAAAAAATCGACCGCTTCGAAAATGTCAAATTTCTAAGGACTGCGACTATGATTGCAGTCCTCACAAAACGATCACATGTCCTCGCAAAATGATCGTAGCACTATTTTCTGAGGATTTTTCATGATCACAGTCCTCATAAAATGTACTATTTATGAGGACTGCGACCATAATCACAGTCCCCACAAAAATATAATGTTTCTGAGCCCTTATATGATTGTGATCATGTTCGCAGTCCTCTTTATTATGACTGCGACTATGATCACAATATTCACAAAAATGCCCTATATTTAAGTCTTCATGAGGATTGCGACCATGATCGCAATCCTAAATGGTCGCAATCCTAAAAGAGGACTGAGACCATCGTCGTATTCCTCACAAAATGTCCTATTTTTGAGATATTGTGAGGATTGCGACCATGATCGCAGTCCTTACAAAATTTCATATTTCTGAGTCAGTCCTCACAGAATTCATCGCAAGCACGAATAAAACGAGATTTGCAAAAATGTCGATCCCAAAAAAAATTTCCAAGGGCTCCACCCCCGACCACAAGAAGGGGACTCCCCGCCCCTTTCCAACCCCCATGGTGACCTAATCGTGCAAGTTGACCAGCGAATTACTCTGTGTTGGGATCAAGGTTGAGGGGTGAGCAACATCAGGTGTAATGGGGAAGGGTAAAATAGAAAATAGAAAATATATAAATAAGTAGTCGTTGGGAGGAATCAGTTTTTGCTGACGTAGATGAGGTTGTAACGAATCAAATTATGACGTTGAGTTTTTTTCTAATTATAAAGTAAAGTAGGTAGTTGTAGCATAATATTCCTATTTATTATTAATATTTAATATTTTTAGAGTAAACATTTTTTAATATTTACTTTTTTATTAGTTTACTATTTTTTACTATTTAATATGTTTAAATCACCAAACAGTTAGTTTTATGGCCAATTTTTCTTCCTATGACTTACACATTACCAACCAAACACCGTAAAACACAATATATTTTTTCACTTTTAATTTCACATTACCAATCAAACACCGTAAAACTCACTTACGTAAAAATCATTACAACTGTAAAAGAGTTACCACTTTCGATTTATGGTCATTTACAGCAGCCAAACAAGCCCGTAAAACAAAACACTAATTAAGAGTCATTGTAAAACATAACATTAATTAAGAGCTATTGCAAAACAGAACACTAATTAAGAGTTGAGGGGATATTTTAGGATCATGGGAGTTAAAGGGTTTTTCTGAAAAAATTAATGAAATTTAAGGGTGAATTAAAAAAATAAACCTAAACTTTTTGCATAGTCTTGTGTCTGATAAAAGTGGTGAAAATAATACAGTTTATTATTAACTATTATCTTTTATACAAGTGTTGATAACTTCTTTCTTTTCTTTTATGTTCTTATACACATGAGCTTACAAGAAATATATTAGTGAAATTTATTTGATACGAGAGTTTTCATCGTTAAGAAATCTCCATCAAGACACGTCATCATGCATCTTGGTTCTCGGATTCCATTTGTAAGTGATCATAATTAAATAGGCCTGAAGCTGAGTCAATCTCGTGGCAGCTGTTGATTTAGATTGTCCTGTAGCTGATGAAGCGTCGAACAAAACCCCCAGAGCTGTGGAGTGGTGTGTGGGACTCGTGTAGTAGTAGCTAGGCTCCACGTGCCAGCTTCGCCCCTCCCCTTAGTGTAAACCAATATCTCGTGATAGACTTACGCTCATCTAGGTCTCCTGAATCTAACAATAGTTTTTTTTAATACAAAAATCTTATGCATGCCAAAAGGGATGAAATTGGTATAGCAGCACGTGTTATCCATCAACTTTTCATACATGAAAATATATGAAGAAGAGGTGTGATTGTAACCCTTCGTGTCATAATGTTGTTTCTTATGCTTTTATAGTGTTAATGGTAAAGCACTTTGAGCATCACATTTGCCAACAAAATACTATTAAAGCAAGCCTGGGGATCATCCAATGCATTTGGAGCTTGGTTTCACTCTTCTACAGTTAGAGTAATGTAGTGGTCAGTTTTCAATCTCTTCGATCATGACACGTGTCCAACCTGTCTCAAACAAGCAGTGACACATGACTGCTTCTAGAACATCTAAACAGGTGTCCTCATCTAGTTCAAACTATGAGTAATACTAGTAGCTAGTATAAAGAGATAAAGTGGGTTATGAGTATCCCTATCTCTAAAGTCAAAATCTTCGTTTGAATCTACGGTTCAGCTCGGGAACGAATTGATCATATTTACAGCTGGACGCTGACTACCAGATAAAAATAAACACTCGTTCAACCAATTCAAATCAAGATATTTGGCTCAATCGCCTCTGAGATAAGCGTTTAAATGTTTAAACAGAGTTAGACTATGCAGTCTTCTTCAATAGATACTACTTGTATAAATAGCATGCTCCCTCAAACGTGAAAGGGAGATGAATTCAACTCAGAAGCCCTAGCGTGTGAGATTGGAACGATAACCATTATAATTCCCCTAAATTATAGTGAAATCCCCTCTCTCTCTCCTCATGTGGTTTTTCCATTTTTGAGTTTTTCATGTAAATCTTGATATTTGCTCTGATTTAATTTCTCTAAATTCTTTATTAAATCTCCATATTTTGATGCATGAATAAATTTTCTATGAATTACCTACAGCAAGTAAATAAAAGTTAAGAGGCATATTTTTATTATTTTCTAATATTCGTTCACAAGGTTAGTCATTTTTCTGGCTTGATAATATGAACAAGCCATGTACTATTTTAAATCGTTGTCTTTTAGCAAGAGTTGAAATGATACATTATAATTTGACAAAAGAAATTTCTTTTGTACAAAGTCTTACACATGGCAAAGAGGGTAAAAATAGCATAGCATCAAATATTTTCTATTGCTTTTTTATATTTGACATTTTCAGTTGAAACGTATGAATGAGAAGTGTGATTGTAACCATTCATGGCATAAAGTATAGGTTTTTTTTTTTTAATGCTTTTATAATATGAACCCTAAAGAGGGATCTCTGAGCATCACATTTGCAAGCACATTATTTTTGAAGTAATCTTATAGAGAGCATCGAATGCAATATGAGGTTTGGATTCACACTTCTACCATTACAAAGAAGGTTGAGAGTTTGGGTCTGTTTGGTTAAGGTTAGAAGTGAGGAAGTGGAGAAGTGAGAAAGTGGTAATAGTTCCCTTTAGAACTTGAGAATTGGTTAGTAAAAGTGAGGAAGTTTTCCGGTGTTTGGATGTTGTTGGGAAGTGTGGTTTGAAAAATATTATGTCTTTTTCGGTGTTTGAATGGTAATGTGAAAGTGAAAGTAGAAAAATTGACCACAAAATTGACCGCAAAATAATATTAAAATAAAAATTAATTAAGAAAAATAAAAAGTGAACTGTAACTAGAATACAAGTGAGATTGATATGATCAAAAAATTAACTGTTTTGTACTACAACTTATTACAAATGAGATTTACACGATTACAAAATTAACTGTAGCACTTTGGAAGTGAAGAAATGATTGTGTAAAAGAGAAAAGAGAAAAGAGAAAAGGAAAATGAGTTTTCTTATTTTACTTTTCCGGTGTTTGGATAGATAGGGAAGTGAGCAATTATACTTCTCCATTTTATTACTTCCGCTCACTTCCTTGCAACCAAACCAGTGTTCTAAATATTCCCGATATAACTCCGATATTGCGCCGATATTGCGTTTACGGCACCTAGCCGCAATGATTTGGCACATCCAAACCGATATAGCGTTTTCACTCAAAATCGTCGATAAATAGGCATGGACCCGATATGTTGGCCGCAATTTCGGTGATTTTGGACCCGATATAGCGTTTTTCACCCAATTTCTAGGTTAGGTATTTGGGTAATTCGAGCGATGTGACAATGTGACATTTGTGAAGTTCTACACTTGAATAGTGTATGGATTCATAAGCTTAATGTAAGTTATCGAGTTAAGTATATCTTAAACATATAAGTATGATGTTTTATATAGCTTTATATAAGTTGTGCATATATTGTCTTATTGAGATGCGATTTAATATAAGAATATATGTATATTTACAGTCTGATTTTGACATCCGATTTTTGAAAATATCTCCGATATATCCTTGATATATCCCCATCCCCGATAAATTTTTTCAGCCGATATAACCGCTATGGCCGCCATTTAGAACACAGAACCAAACACACATTTGTTACGTTTCTTTTACTTGAGCCACATTATAGACATTTTATGTACTATTTTAAAGTTTTGTCTCTATACCAAAAATCAGAAAGAAATGTTGTATTTTTATATTTTGACACAACTTAGAAGCTACACCATCTACAGCATTCTTCTCTTAAACATAATCATTCTCTTGGAAGCAATAGTCTGGAACTTTGTTCATGTGGTATTATAATAATTTATCCTCAAACCATTGTCTTAACTTGATGTTAAAAGCTCTAATCCTCCATTTTTTTTCTCTCAATATTGTTGTTCTTGGATCAAAAAGTGCCCCATTAAAGTTTGGCATCAACCACCTTCCCACACTTACACCTATCTCTAACAATCCTCTAACAAATTAAAAAAAAAAAATTCAATAGGAATGAAGATAACCACTATATTTATATTTTATGCACACAAGTGTTAGAGAGATGATTAGATTGAACTAGATGGGTTTGAGAGGTTACCATAAAGGCCACCATGGTCTCATGATAGTCCCATATGAGTGAAGCTTGTGCCTCTCATAGGTGTCCTATAGTTCTAGAGAGATTCAATGGCATTGCTTGTTCTTTCTTCTTTAATTTTTTTTCCCTTCTTTTTGTAGGTAGGGAACAAAAAGAGCCCTGCTTGTTGAGACTTGGTGAATTGCATCCCAATTGTTTATAATTGTGGCCTGGGTAATCATAGTGGTGTGTGGCAATAGAGATTATACATTACCTAATCCTTTCCCCCATTTTTAGCTCTCATTTCCTCTTTATTTTTTAACTCAGGACTATAACTTCTTCTTCTTCTTCTTCTTCTTCAAATCAACAAGGTAGATAATTCTTAAATTCTCACCCCTTCTATGGCTAGAAGAAATCATTTGCCATTCGAGTTTAAAGTATCTTACATCACAAGCAAGTACTTTACACAACGTATAATTTCTCTTACAACTTCATCAGAGGCTTGGTATCCTACTTCAATTGAATCATGATTGTTAATCAACTTCATCTGTTTTATATACTACCTTTGCTGCATACATGACCATCAAAACTCTAAATTTCTTTTAAAATAAAATCTCTATAGCATACCACATTAACATTATAATAGTAGAGGTGGAGGAGTAAAATGCAAATCTATATATCAATATTTTGCACTCACATAGGTTAAACTAAAACCATTTGTATATGAGGAATATGTAAATCAGCTGACACATGAGACAATTTCGTCCTATGTCGCACTCAAAATCATATCTCCCAAAAAAATTTCCACAATCCGGCCGTGCATTATAATCTTTATATTCTAAGATGTACATATACAAAAAATTAAATGATTTAGAGTTCGTTTACTCATTGATCTAATCGTTCTAATTTATGCTACTGGTAAAAAATCGTTAATGTTTGAACCCAAAGAAAATGAAGTAAACAAACTCCAAATCAGGTAATTTTTTATATGTGTAAATCTTAGAACATGAAAATGATAATGTGCAGTCGGATCTTGAAAATTCAATCAAAAATTTGAGTTTTATTACGTCCTATGTCATCTCCTGTGTCAGCTGATTCCCCATTTTTCTATTTGTATATAAACATATAACTGTAGTATTAAAACGTAGATCGCACACCAACTATTTTGCACTCATATATGTATTTTGCACTCATGCAATCTCTAGAAAACCATCCAAACCGCTAATTAGTTAGTAGTATAGAGGATTAGAATCCAGTTGAATCCACCCCATTACCTATTATCATTGGACATTTTGCTTCTTAAACCATAACCATCCATGTTTTATGAATGATTATGATTTATTTTCAGTGAATATAAAGCAATTCATAAGGGGTACAATGATAATTATTCTAGAAGTGAATGTTGATGACCTAGATTCAAATAAAAAAATTGTGAGTTACAAACTAAGTAGACTATTATACGTCAAAATGAGAGTAAAGAGGATATAAATCAAATTGGAAGTCCACAGGGACCAAGCGACTTATGTTAAAAAAAAGGTATGGGTTCACCCCACTAAACTGGTGCCCAGTTACCATCGCCCGGCACTGCGGGCGTGTTTGGTTGCAAGGAAGTGGGTGGAAGTAAGGAAATGGGGAAGTATAATTGCTCACTTCCCTATCTATCCAAACACCAGAAAAGAAAAATAAGAAAACCCCTTTTCTTTTTCTCTTTTCTCTTTTCCACAACCATTTCCTCACTTCCAGAGTGCTACAATTAATTTTGTGGTCATGTAAATCTCATTTGTAATAAGTTGTAACACAAAACAGTTAATTTTTGAATCATGTAAATCTCACTTGCATTCTAATTATAGTCCAATTTTTTATTTTTTATTAATTTTTATTTTAATATTATTTTGCGGTCAACTTTGTGGTCAACTTTTTCACTTCCACTTTCACGTTACCATCCAAACACCAGAAAAGACATAACATTTTTCAAATCACACTCCCAACAATATCCAAACACCAAAAAATTTACTAACCAATTCTCACGTTCTAAAGGGAACTATTACCACTTCCTCACTTCTTTACTTCCTCACTTCCACCCTTAACCAAACAGGCCTACATATCAATGTTGGATGTAACAAGGAGGCCACCCCTTGAATAGTGACATAACTCTAGCTTCAATATTAGACATAAAACTAGATGTGGTCCACTAACTCAATGCTACCAAAAGGTTAGCATGTTAGCATACACAGAAGCTGTTAAAAGAGAATGTTGTCATATATACAGAGAGAGATGGAGATAGACTTGTGTCATTCAGGAAAGATTCGAGGCCGAATACTTCTCGCTCAAATACAGTCCTACGATATTGGAATGCAAGATTCATTTTGTTAAAGTTGATCTACATTATTTCAAGTAATTAAAAATCAAAATTATATATTCTAAATGTTTTTTCTCATCCATTAAGTAGACACAAAAAGGACGGCCGAAAAAGTGAGTTGGTTAGTTTAACAGTATAGAATATTTTAAATCAAACAAAAATTGGTGTGTGAGGATTTTAAGTATTTAGATTATGATGAAATGGTTGGATCGAGAATTTGTATGTCTAAAGACGTAGATATAAGCAATATGCTATTTTCGGTCGTCCATTTTGTGCCTACTAGATGGATGGGCAAAAAGTATTCAAAATACGTGTTTTTTTTTTAGTTACTTGAAATAATGTGGATTAACTTCAATAGAATGGATCTTGCATTAGGATGTCGTAAAGTTGTATTCGAGTGGAAAGGATTCAATATTGAATGCTTCCGAAATGACACAAGTCTATCTCTCTCCCCCTCCCCCTCCAGCCGCCCCTCTCCCTCCAATCGCCTCCTCCTCTTCCTCTCTCGCTATAGTCGCCATCTTTCTTCTTGTCGTCACTTAGTTTTCCCACCTTCAAAGTAGTATAAGTTAGTCAAAACCAAACAAAGCGAAGTTTTCTCCTGTGCTCGTTCACAAGAAATGTCCATTCGTCTGTCCGTCTTCATCTGCGAGACTGCGAAAGAGAGTAGCAAGGTTGTCACGCCCCGTTTCCCAAAATATATTGTAGCGTGAATGCGACGAGAGTTGGTGACACGTATACACAAGAAAAATATCTTACGTATACGCGTGAAGCCTCAGTACATGGATTAAATACAATATACACAATAATCCTAGCTTTAATGAATACAAGAATACCTGTAAAAAAAAAGGATCAGTGATTATGATAGATATGGAGATAGGAATAAATAAGAAAGCAGAGACAAATATAAAGATATCTACGAATAATAAAGTTAATGAGTTCCCTACTATTATTCTGTGAAGTATCAGGTACTACGAAATCTCGGATATCAACCTGAGTAAGCAACCCCAGGGTCGTCAGAAAGCGATCAATGAGTAGTAAAATGAAGGAAACAGTAATAATACACTATAATAGTATAAAAATCATGATAACATATAATACATAAATAAAAAACAATAATACATTATAATTATACTAACAATCGATTTATATATTACAATTATTATATTTGCATAATAACATCATTAATACCTAGCATGTTACAATAGTGTTATCTTTACAATACTATATAATACATGATTAAAAATAATAATGATGTTAATCGGGGAGAGTTTTATATATATCAACTAACATTATATTATCATGTCATTAATATACATATATTACTTACACAGTGATACTGAGTCCACTTGGAAATCAAGCGTCCTTTCTTTGAAAATCCATCACTTGATTCTCTCCTTGAGTCTCATAATTCATCTCTACTCTTTTCCTGATTCTGTCTCTTGGAATTGAACACTCCATGTTGAAACTTGTAACAGAGATCAGAGCGCGCAGCGGAAGTGTGTTGAACCCATAATGTAGTGCTAACGACGAGAAAACTTTATCTTTTCCTATAATTTTGATTCTTTTTATCTTCCTACTTTATGAAAATTTTGAGGACGAAATTTTTATAAGGTGGGTAAAATGTAATACCCTTATTTTGTAATACATGATTTAATAATAATAATAATAGTATTTTAATATGTATATATGTATTTTGTATTATTTCTTTTATTATTTGCATGTAATTACTATTGACTATTATTGTTATTAATATTATTATTATGTATTGGTAATATGTTGTTGATTATTAATACTAGAGTATTGTTATTTAATTATTATTAATTATTTCTATTATTATTTATTATCATTGTTATTATTAATATTATTGCCTAAATTATTATTTTCCCTCCTTAATTCTTTTTCCTATACCTATTTATCTAAACCCGAAACCCACCAACCCAATAACCAATAGCCCGTTAACCTATAACCACATCCTATCCATATAATCCAAATTTCATATCCTAACTAATTCAAGTTCAAATCCAATCCAAATCCAAATTCAAATCCTGATAAAAATCATATCTAATCCTAACTTACTCAAATATAAATCTTATTTTTAAAATCATAATCTTAATTAATTCTATCCTAACTACTAAGTCAAACAGTTTGAATTTAACTGAAATTCAGATTTTTAAAATACCTAATAACTTATAAAGAACCTAAACAACTTTTTTTTTCTATCTCAAGAGAAAAACTATGACCCAACTCTCCCTACCTCCTGCTTTTTTTCCTCCTCAAGCGAAGCACGAATGAAAAGAAATCTCGAAGTGTAGAAATTGAGGAACATGATAAGGGAGATCAAATCTAAGTAAGTAATCTCTCTTCTCACAATTTATTTAACATAAATAGTTTATTATAAATCATATTTATACCATGATTATTCATGAATTTTTATACATCAAAACTCAACCACAAATCCAATTAAAATACATGTGAGAATATATCAACCCATAATTTTAATTTACATAATTTTTCAAAATTTTAAAACAAAGGATAAAAAAAAAGAAAATTCTCAAACCAGGCCTGGGCGTGGTTTGGTGCAGCCTGGGCCTAACCTGGGCTGATGGATATATAAAAAAGAAAAAAAAGAAGAAGAAAGAAAGGAAGAAAGAAAGAAGAATTGCACAATAAAAATAATTAGCTAAAAATATCAAAAAATAGAGAAAATTATAAACAATAGTCTACATTACTTTTACTTTTTATGATAAAAATTTTAGATAAAAAGCTTAACTCAAATCACCCACTTTAAAGTCATTTTCCCTTAATGGTAGATTCAGACTCGTTAAGCATTTTAATGGTTTAAAGCCTATTAAAAATCCAAAAAAAATAGAAATTGATTTAAACTAAACCTTTAGACCCAGAATTTCAACCCCTAAACTAATTAATCAAGATTAAAACTCCTTAAAACTTTCAAGTAAGACATCTTTTTAAAAATTCTAACAATTTCTATTGAAATGAACTATGTAGATTTATTGGGGTCTTATGATTTCAGTGTTTTGGACTTGGGATTAAGTTTAGGTGAGTGTTCTTTTCCTCCTACAGTTAAACAAAAATTTTATGATAAATAATTTTATTTTTTTATATAATTATGCTACTAAAATTTACTGAAAACGAAAATTGTGAGTGTTTGTTCTTTTCTTTTTTCTTATTTAACATTGTCAGTAGGCATCTATATATTACTTGTATCATTTCATGTGACCGTCTGACTTATTTTACCAGTGTGATTACCTGCATTCTTTCATGAGACATCAGTGAGTGCTCATCCTATTTAGTTAGTTCATATGAGTATTTATCAACATTATTGCATGTGTGGAGGATTATTACTTTTAATTCTAGGCTAGTTGTCTTACACCTTAGACTGTGACTTGGATTGATCTTGAGATTGGCCTGGTTCATATTTGTAGACTTATGATATTTATCGGACATTTATTTGATGATGCTTCAGACCAGAATTCATTTGGACGATAAAGATGGATTAAATAAGATGTTACCTTATTTAGAAGATTGTTTTCTCTTGATGCTTAGATTTCAACTTGAGATTTACATAAGATTTTGATTCGCATTTAGATAAGATCAATAATAGCTAGATTCTGATCATATGGGAGAATACATTACCTTAATTTTTGATCTATCATATAATACTGGTTTTGGATTATTAGTTGTAAGTATTTTATTTGAATATATTCACTGATAAATTATCTGAGTAATGATGTTTATTGATATCGGAGTTTGAATGTAGAAACTTTCTAAATTTTATGTAGCTTGAGGGTGTCCCACTCCTTATTATGATCTTGATTGGGATTTGAACTATTGGTGGTGTAACTTAGACTATAATCCGATTTAGATCTTGAATTTGACTGGTTCATGATGGTGGTTATATGAGTGAATATCTGGGTGACATTATCAGTAGATTTTATTATTCTTATTGATGGTAAAACATGTGAAAGTTCAGTCGGATATTGATGATTGATCAAATAGGAGGTTCTTATTAAAAGGACGGGATCTTGGACTTGTCAAGTAGACTCAATCGGATTGGAGTTGACTTGAGGATTGTGGAATAATCGCTGATTAGGTTGACCTAACCTGGTGGATTTTAGAGATATATATACTTGATATATTACTTAAGTTTTGAGATCTTGTGGTTGATCTGGATAGAGTGAGAGTATGTGATGATCTTGATCGGATTGGAGTGTGAGGGTTTGATTAGATATAGCAGAACTTGTAGTTATTTCAGTTATTGAGATTCCGATTTATTGGTGACTTTGAGGATGGATATGTCGATGACTTTGAGTACCTGAGTTGATTATATACTTTGCCCTGATTATTCTATTCATGACAATAGGTCATTACTCATCCTGAATATCATGATTTACCTGAAAACTTGACTGATTATACTTGGCATCTACCTGATAACTATAATGTCCGTGTTACCATAGTTGCTGAAAAAATATTGTTATACGGTAACAATACCCTCATATTATACTTGTTACATGTCCTGTTATACCGGTATCCTATTCACTGACATTATATATCATGTTATACCGGTATCCTGATTACACATGTTCACATTGTTACTCATCTAGTTATCCCAGTGATCTAACTAACATGCTTATTAAATAATCTTGATAAACTAATGACATGACATTAAACAACTTACACTGGGATTGAAAAAATTGAGGGAGGAGACAGCGTCTGTATCTGGGTGGACCTAGGATATAGGCTACGCAGCCGAAAGAGGGGTCCACTGTAGGGTTCCCGAGGGGTGACTCACACCCCATCTTGTTCTTATTTCTGTTATACATGTTCCTGACTACCGTGGGGTAGGGCCAGATTCAGCGCCAGGAGTCTGGGTCGTGGTCTCGGGTATGTACATGACCCACCTAAAGCATGAACAATGTCTCCAACCGATTAGTTTCAATAACTTAGGACCTCGATTGACACATGTAATAGGCGTAGTATGAGATGCATCTATTACACGTGGCAATTGGTGTTCGCTGATATAATAAATAATAAGGTACTATAATTATTGTCTTTGCCTAATACATGTATGTATGTTGGACACCCGATATTACAGTTGACCTGATTGGACATCCGACTCTAGTACTGACTGACTCTACTCGCTTGATATATATATATCGTGATAGACACCTGATTGAATACCTGACTGGACACATATTTTACTGTGTGTTATCCACATTATTGTTTATTTACTTTATTCATATCATTTCTTATTCTCGTATATATATTTTCTTTATCTGCTCATATGTTATATGCACATGCATTTTCCAGTTAATTCTTACACATTCACTAGGAGTTCTGACTCCTAGATTTGCATATCCAGATCCGTGGCTATTTATTGCTGATAAGGATTTGGAGAGGATCACATGCATCTTGAGAAGCTGGAGTCCCGCTCTTCTTGATTATCGGTGTTCTTGCTCCTTTGTTCATGTTAGTTCCTGACTCCATCTATATTGCGTCCAGTTGTCATTTCTTTCTTTTATTTACCTGCTATCATTGTATCAGATAATTATATGTCATATTTTAGTGATATTGATTTATCATAATAGATTTTATACTTTGTTCAGGTTACTTTAGTCTTAGCGTGTATGCATAAGATATTTTTCTCGCGTATATATGTCGCTGATTCTCGTCGCGACTTTGTTTCCACATATTTTGAAAAGCGGGGCGTGATAATCCTATTGACAATTCAATTTCCAATTTATAAGAAAGTGACAACCAGTGTCAAATAAAAATGCCTTAATCTCTATCATAAAGCACTTACAGCAGCAGGGTTCATCATTCCACCAGTAATCTCAGAACCTAGTAAATGAAGAACAACCTTCAAGTTCAAGATGCTTTTTATCCATGTTTTTCTAGCAGAACGTTTCGGATCTTTCTTCTTTAGAGTTAATGAAACAGTGACGATTGTGAATGCAAGAAACCCTTCTGTTAAAGTTCCTCGTTAAATATCAACATTTCAAGTGGGGTGGATGAGCTGCATCAGGAAAGGTTAACATGATTAATCAAACAGCAATAATTGATCCAACAACCTGAAATAAGAAATTTTCGGTTATAAATGAAGGTCTGTGCATACATAAAGAACAAGATACTAACTACCATTCGACACGAGCTTCTTCCATCAGTTTCAGCAAAGAAGAAACCAATTTCAATTTTTCTCAATCTTAGAACATGTGGAGGATTTATAATTCTCTACGGAAGCAAAGAAAGAGATATATCATTCCAGAAGGGTCACAGCAATATTAAGATAACGGTACATATAACATAAACATTGGGTATTGTCCTGTAAGCACAATACAGAGGTACAAATTGTATATTGATGGTAACTATCCATATTTCAATATTCAATCCCCAAACCAGCACCCTAATGTATTAGTTGACACATAATGATAGAAATACATTTGCAGATTTCTGTTACTAATCATATCATTTATGAGTGTAGAGCAGGCCCTCATGCAATGTGAACATGTGGAAGCAGTATTGTTTCTTCTAATTTCAACATAAAGTTAAGCTTATAATATTCTAAAAAAAAAATTATAATTGTTTGTGTGACCAAATATAATAGTGATTGATGTTACTCTTTAAGATTCTCCAATTAGTTGAAGCAGATATTCTAGATTTTACTTTTTAGCAACTAGCCTGTGTCTTTAAAATTGGTTAGCTATATTTAGTTGAACCACAACTCATAATGATAGTTCCAACTAAATAAAGGTCCAAGGCTCTAGGCAGTCTGAGTATAGAACATAAAATAAAATCCATCATATCTTAGACTATCTAATCATACATCTCTTTCCTGATATTGTTAGTTTACAAGAATTTTGGAGGATGGATCCATAATCAATTATGTAAGACCTCATATCCATCCAATAAACCATTAAAAAAATTTCCATATGAAATAATATGCATGTGCTTTACAACCATCTAAAGATGGTGATAGGGGGAAAATGAAGGACAAGCATTCAAACACTAACTTAAGCCAAAATTAAAAACACAATCACAAAAATGAACTCAAATTTTCCATTACAGTACAACCAAATAAGATCTGAACACTAGTAGAATAAACAATACATATTCAAATATCAATGTATGGCTAGAAAAGGAGAAAAGATCATATCAACAAATTGAAAACCCAGATAAAAAAACACACATTTAAACCATGGTTTAAAATCTTAGAATCGGTACAGGTATCAATATCGGCCAATAAATTATAGTGTCAATATCGTCGATATCGGTTGTCAATGTTGGTCGTATTAGCCATATCAACTTCAATATCAGTCGATATTATAGGAAAATATCGTATCAGGTACTCAAAACCCAATACGATATTGCCGATATATATCGGAATCAGCTGATATTTCAAACCATGATTTAAATAAAATCCAACACAAAAAAGCAAAGACAACAAACTAAAAACAACAAATTCAAAATCAGTCAATAACAGGGAAGTTCTATGTATAGATTGCAATGCATTGAAAAGCCCCCTAACAAGATAATTAATTACTCAAAAGATCTGCTATAATTGAATATAGAAATGCAGTTCTAGTATCAAATCCCAAACTAAAAAATATTTAATCGGCAGAAATTCAGAACTAACCCAATAAACACATTGTATAACATAACAATCAAAGAATATAAATTTCATATTAACCGCATACATCAACGAACCAAAAACTGACCAAAACAATCAGCATAAGAAACAGAAGAGGGGGAGAAAACATGAAAATCAGTTTTTCTAATATAGGACAAAAGTAACATTTTAGCAAGGATTTGAACTCCATATTCGATAATAGAATGTGTCACATTGATCACATAAACTAATTGTAAAAATTATAACGGGAATAGAAGCTACTCCATCATTTGCTAAGAATTTTGACTGGCATGTTTTGTAATTAGAAATCATATTCTTGAGTTAGAGATTTGAAATCTTAATGACTTAGCATGCGTGCGGGATCCACTTGTACATATGTTGTTGATTTACGCGATGTTCCGTGCCTCGATCTATACTGCGGATTTAGGGGCAAGCCAATATGGTTAGTTTAGGTTTGGCAATTGATGTCTATGAGTAGGTGTCCCAATTTTGTTTCTTTTGGTTGAAGTTTTAATGCTATTAATTACAAAAAAGAAATTCAAATCTCCATGAGAATTACAAAGTCATCATCTAGTGATTACTTAAGATAAATTTTCCACTAAGTCAATTTGATAACCATAGTTAATGGGTTCAATGACATACGAATAGTCATCTAGTTTGAAGTAAGAATTTTGAGGCGTACTAGTTCTATATTGGTTGTTGAGGACGTAGTGCTTTATTGATGGGTTTCTAATGCTTGCTTATAGATTAACAAGTTTTGACTAGCATGTTTTGTAATTGGTTAGTTTAAATCATATTCTTGAGTTAGAGATTTTGAATCATAATGGCCTAGCATTTGTTTAGGATCCATCTTCTGCATATGTTGCCGATGTTACATACCTAGACCAATGTTGCGGGGTCGGGGTTGGGGGCGTAACACTCCATTCTATCATACATTATCATCCACAAGTAGCTAGCTAATAGGAGAGCAACGCATAAATGTATTCCATGTTGGGTACAACTGGCACTCTGATACCAATTGTTGGGGAACAACTGGCGCTCTTGATACCAATTGTTTTACACAACGGAACCTATGGCGATATGACAATACTTACAAAAAAAACTATTGTAAAACAAACTAGCAATATCAAGACAAAAGAGTAAAAATAATAACAAGAGGATTTAATGTGGTTCGGCTTAAACTTGGCCTACGTCCATGGAGAGAAAACTTGAGAGAGTTATTAATAAACTTGGTACAATAGAGATCTAACATTTTCACTGGTCCCACAAGAGTATTCGTCTTTCTCTTGATTCTTCACCTAAATTACAAAAGTATGCATTTTCTATACATTTTTACTTTACTCCTCTCTTTTTTAGCTTCCTCTGATTTTCTTCTTAAGATGATGCAGTACACTAGGTTCCAATCTATATTTATAGAGTTTTACTATTCAAATCATATTCTAACTGAGATGATCTTGGCCGTCAGATGCTTGAAGAACTTGATCTATCTTTATAGAAGTTAATTTCCTTGATCTAGAAGAATTCTAGACCCTTCAAACTTTAGAGATAAATCTTCATTGAATAGAAATTGAGTTCTATTCGTAGTCCTCCAAAAAAGAAACTTGAACGCGCCATAAAAGAAAATCTGATTCTGACTATTGGCTGTCAACAACCTTTTCAGGCCTGTCGACAAGCTAAGCTGCATCTTCTATGTTTTTGCTGTCGACGGGCCCTGTCGATAGCCCACTGGTTGCAATCGACAAGCCTGTCGACTGCCACCTTTTTCTGGATTTGCTTTTTCTCTAAGTTCTTTCTTCTCTACTTCAATTGAATCTTCTTGACCATTATCTCCTTCTTAAAAATAAGGCAAAATCCTAACAATCTTCATCTTGACATACTTTTCAAGTCTTCTGCAAAACATGTTGAGATTTTAGATTACTATCTTGATTCTTTTCTTGATTGTAATCGTACCGTGAAGTTTTTAATTCTTGCCACACACCCAGAGGCCTTTGGCTAATTTATCGCCATGCTTAGGTCATCTCGGGTTTTGCTTGAATGCAGCTTTTTTCCTTCTTCCAACACTTTGACCCGGTTCACGACCCGTCACAGTCTTTCTTGAAGCTCCACCTCGCGATGAGCTCTCTTCTAAACTTATATCTGAAACTCCACCTCGAACTGAGTTTCTTCCTTCAGCTTGTATAACCCTCCACACTTCTCTCCTTTCAGGATTACTATGTCTCCTTGACTAACTGTGACGACACCTTGTTGAACTTGGAGCCTGCGTCCTTCGTCAAGCATCCCTATGGATATAAGATTATACCGTGCCTCTGAAACATATCGAACTTCCTTCAGAGCACGTACCATCCCATCTCCACAAGTAACATTGATTTTTCCAGTGTCGATAATCTTGCAAGCCGAGCCATCCACCATCTTTATAGTCCCTTCCACTTTTGCAACCAAAGAGTTGAACATCTCTTTATGAGAACATACATGAACTGTACTATCAGAATCAAATATTCAGTTTTTACCTTGAGAAATTAATACTTCAGTTCTTGATACACCGCTCATTTCTACGTCTGCCTCCAGAGCTTGCCTCTTCTTCTTCAACCACTCTTACTGATGTTTACAGTTATTCTTTCAATGACTTTCCTGTAGCAAAAGTGACACGTCTTCGACGAGCCCAGTCTTTTCTTTCTTTCTCCTTTCTTTTCTGTGACCACCAAACCAAATCATTTATGCTCATCTTGATTTGGCCTTTTCCCGATCTCGTTTGATAAGAGAGTTAACGTGACTTCCTCCAAGACGAGAGTTTCCTTACCGTAGAGTATGATGGTGATAATGTGATCGTATGACTGTGGAAGCCAACTTAGAAGTATTAACTTAATCTTAACATCAACTGCTAGTAGCTTGCTGATGACTTTATTGAAGAAGTTTAGATGCCCTAATACTATTGCCCCTTCCGTCATGCGCAGTCCATACAGTTATTTCTTGAGATACAACTTGTTAGATAGGCTTTTTGTCATATACAACATTTCTAATCTTGACCACAAACCCGTATCCATTTCTTCATCCATCACATTGTTGTACATAACCTTGTTTGCCAGACATAGCTGGATCGTGTTTGTCGCTTTCAGATCCATCTCTTCTCAATTCTCATTTGACGTACCTGCAGGCTTTGCTGACTTTTCCTATAAAGTCTTGTGAATACCATGTTGCACAAACAATGCCTTCATTCTATTTTGTAATAAACTGAAGTTTTCTTTACTGTTGAATTTCTCGATCTCGAACTTTATCATAAAACTTCGTATCTTTAACATATCACCTTTCGTCAATCTTTTGGTCTGATACCAATTGTTGGGGAACAACTGGCGCTCTTGATACCAATTGTTGTGCGTAACAGAATCTATGGCGATATGATAATACTGGCAAAAGCAAACTAGCAATATCAAGATAAAAAAGTAGAAATAATAATAAGAGGATTTAACGTGGTTCGGCCCAAACTTGACTTACGTCCACAAGGAGAGAACTTAAGAGAGTTTTATTAATAAACTTGGTACAATGGAGATTTAACGTTCCCCTTGATCTCACAAAAGTATTCGCCTTTTTTTGAATCTACACCTATATTACAAGAGTATACTTTCTTTCTATGCACTTTTACCTACTCCTCTCTTTCTTGGCTTTCTCTGATCTTCTTCTTAAAGTGATGCAATACACTAGGTTACAATCTATATCTATAGAGTTTTACAATCCAAATCCTATTCTATTTCTGAGATGATCTTGGCCGTTGGATACTTGAAAAACTTAACCAATCCTTGTAGGAGTTTATTTTCTTAATTTAGAAGAATTCTAAACTCTTCAAACTTTAGAAACAAATCTTCATTGAATAGAATTTGAATTCTATTCGGAGTCCTCCAGAAAAGAAACTTGAACGCGTCAGAAAAAAGAAATCTGAATCTGATTCTGACAACTGGCTATTGACAGCCTTCTCAAGCCTATCGACAGGGGTGCCAGTCTATCGAGAGCAATTGTTGCTTGTCGACAGACTGAGCTTCTCTCTCTTCTCTATTTCTTGTTGTCGACAGGTCTTGTCCAGCCCACTGGGTGCAGTCGACACCTTTTTCTGGATTTGCTTCTTCTCTAATTTCTTCTTTCTTCTCCACTTCAATTTGATCTTCTTGACCAGTATCTCCTTCTTGAAAACAAGGCAAAATCCTAACATTTCAAACATCAACAATGATGGTTGAAAATGGAAGACACAAAGTTGAGGTATCAAAGAATGAAACCATCTTAAACTTGTGTTCTTTTTTGTTTGTTCCCCCCCCCCGCCCCACTCCTGTAGTCTTAAGGATGGGTAAGCCACGTGACAAAAGGGGTCCCTAGATTAAACAAAACAGCGCTCAGTATCAAATTCCTATAGACCAATTAACGACCGAAAATTTTTTCACATTCAACCCATAAATCATAAATATAAATGCAATTCAAATCCTAATCAGATAATGACTTGCTCGAATATTACCTCAAGTACCAAAAAGGAGCAGAATAAAAAGAGACATTTATAGTATCAATCAATCGGACACAAAGCACTAACCCATTGCAAAAAAAAATCGATTCTTTTTGCAGTAAACAAGCACCATTCACAAAACAAACCAGGACTCAGTTCTATTTCAACCATGAAAAACAACACCCAGATCCTCAACCAACCCCAAGCATCTCTCACCTGAGCCGGAATCCTCGCGAAGACCGTGAAGAGAAACACAGAGAAGCTCCCAGAGATGTCATAACAAAGGACCATCAGAGGGTTGTAAGCTCCCCTAGTGAGCTTGCGGAGCCAAGCGAAGAAGACGAGATAGAGGACAGCAAGCGACCCTTTAAAGGCTAGGCTATTGGGTTGTGAGCCCCCAACCCCAAGAACTTGTAGGCGACATATCTGATGAGAGATCCCGAGCAGACCCAGATGGAGGAGACGAAGGCATCGTGGGTGATGAGGTTGAGCTGAGACATTGGGTCATCTTTTGTTGGGTTTTTCATCATTTTGGGGCTCTCATTGTGGTGGAGTTAAGAGAGAGTGAGAGAACTGAGGAGGAAGAAAAGGATGAAGGTGGCATTTTATACTTTTAAATGAGGTCCTTTATTTGCATATTCACCCTTACTAAATTTTCGTTTGCATCATTTTTCCTAACACTTTTTTCATATCTACCCCTTCAAAAAAGCTGGGACTTTTCGTATCCGTGTCTATTTCATCGCAGCAATCAGCCTCACTCCAAAGCAGGAAACTCCCACTAGAACCCTAATCTTTAGGCCCCCTCGAAACCTAGAAACTGCAAAATTTCACCTTTCTTCTTGATTTTGGGTCTCTACACTTTCGATTTCTATCAAAAAGCTACGATTTTGGGAAGTTTCGCTCACCCAAGATTCAATTTTTTTTCAGACCCAAATGCAGACTGCGAAGGTCTATCGCCAGCTCCTCAAGGCCGTCGACAAGCACATCGGCAAAGACGGCAGCAAGAGGCACTTCAGGGACTTCGTCGTCGAGGAGTTCCGATCGAATTCCAAGCTCTCTGATCAGTCCGTAGCCCAACGCAAGCTAAACCTCGCTCGGGACTACGCTTTCCTGCTCAACAGCGTGCATCATCACAAGGTCGCTAATTGCAAATTTCATGTTTTGATTCGTGTCAAACTCTTGAATTTTTATTTCACATGGACAATTTCTTTTTCTTGATTGCTAATCATTTATAAATTTCTCATTATTTTTTTATCAAACATTGATGTTAAATATTCATTATTTCTTCTTATAATCTTGTAAAGCTGCATTTGATGTTAATCTAACTGGAGAACAAAGACGATTTAGAACCTAAATTGAGGCCCTTATTAGAACGGGTAAATTCATTGATTGCCGTCGGAGTCTTGTAAAGTTTCATATTAATGTGGATTTAGTTTATGGACCATCTTTTCTATTGTGAAATCTTTGAAGACGTCTCTATTCTAGGTTATTTAAGATTTCTTGTAGGTATAACATGTCAATTCATGAGCCCATCTATCTTGATGTTTTCGTAAAACATAGACCGAGTTTTTTCGCTCTCCGATGAGCAACTAAGGAAAGGGGCTACACATATTGATCATAATGAGACCATAGGTTATAGTCACACTCACACATCACTTTTCAGAAGATGGATTGCAAGAGCAGAGGACTGTGTGATGAACAATGGCAAAACAGAATACAAGGAAGAGCAGAAGGATGAAGAGGGTAGAGTGAGTTACAAGCTTATGCCAAGCAACTGGTTTCAATTTTATTTTTACTTCTATAAGAGGAAGGGTGCTTCTACTTCACTTTTCTCTTTTATAGAAAAGTTGGGATTATTATGAAGAGGGTAGAGTGAGTTACAAGCTTATGAAAAGCAACTGGTTTCAATTTTAGTTTTACTTCAATAAGAGGAAGGGTGCTTCTACTTCTCTTTTCTCTTTTATGGAAAAGCTGGGATTATTAAACCCTTCTGAGCTTCTATAAAGACTATGTCTTTCATCAATTAGATGAAGCTGAAAGAATCGGGTCCTATTGTAATCTATTAGTTGCATCTAAAAATATTCCAAGGCAATAAACACCTTATATTAAAGAAAATATAGGTATGAAGAGAAGGTTGGTCGAAAATGAAGGGGATACGAAAGAAGGAAGCAAAAAATAGTGGGCTTTACTTTTGATGATAAATTTTAAAAAATTTAGAAATTGGTTCGCCCCGTCTTTCTGCAGGTTGAAGAAGGTAAATGAGACCCTTAATGATCCCCGTGAAAGCAATAATGCAGGTCAAGATTTATTAGCCATGGAGCAGGGAAAGGGGAGAGGCATGGTGAGACTGATTAGAGGAGTTGCAACTACCTGCCGATATTAGCCTCTAAATACCGTTGCCAAACAGGAAGGTCTTTTTCTGGAGAATTGCCATTAGAACCCAGAAAAGAGAATGTGAATCAAAAATGGATCTTAACTTAGGAAACAGGCATCCATATCTTCAAGGAATCAAATAGGAGAAAGAAAAGCCACTCATGGGAGCATAAAGAATTAGAAGGGCTTCAACCAATTCAGGGTCTAAAACTACTAAATGTAGCATGTGGGCTCCATAGGATAAGTTGCCAGAATACATAATGCAACAATATGTTATTGAGAATGACATAATCATTTTAATCTTTGCATCACTATATAAATAACTTGAATTGTATATATTAGATGTCTTGTATACTGTACCACAAGGATCCTCTCTTAAATCGTTGGGATTATAGATGATTCGAAAAACTTCATATGGAAGCAAATGGTCGCATCCAAACACTACAAATAACAAACAGAAATGGAGTAATGCCCATGTCAACTTGAATTGCAACTGGAGGCACCCAGAAAAGTATGTTGGATAAGTTCATGATGTCTAAGCCCTTTAGCACCTAGTAAAGGAGACCAGATGTGTTTTTTGGCTTTAATCTAAGAGCTTATGAATTATGATTTCAGGGTTTAGTGAAGATTCTTAATATCTGCTTAGGATGATAGTCAGACTTTCCTCTTTGCCGTGATGCTTTACTAGCATCCATGGGTAATGACTACAAACATAGTGG
Source organism: Agave tequilana (assembly GCA_038442645.1). NCBI lineage: Eukaryota > Viridiplantae > Streptophyta > Magnoliopsida > Asparagales > Asparagaceae > Agave > Agave tequilana. The sequence continues at coordinate 54,666 of JAVJIF010016391.1, forward strand.
CCTCTTGAAAGTTTTCATGATTCCAACAGAATCCCAGAGCTCTCAAATGGTAGCTCATGAGGTCTTTATGATTGTTGTTAAACATGGTGGCCCTTTACATTTGGATAATGATGCAAAGCATTCTTGGCTAGTAAATATTGTTAAAAAAGGATGTGTTTCAACTGTTCACGTGCTGCAGAATTTCAGTCAAATGAAGGGCCAAATTTATAACATTTTCTTCTTCTACCATTACCTACATTATATTTTAGATTTTATGGAGCCCCTTAGTAGTTCATGACTTCTTTGGACAGGAATTTAGCACCACACAGAGGGCTTATCAGGTTCAGTCTCATTTTTTGTCAAATCTTCCATGTAACCTTCCAACATGGAGTTGTCCTATATAGCTTACACTAGTTTGTTGGAAAATGGCTTAGATGACAACATTGATGAAGCATACTATTTTAATTACTATCCTAGAGGAGTGGTGGAGATATTACCAGCCATAAAGTTGGATCTTTGTTGAAATTTGGCAATGAATTTTAGACTGCTGGCTGTATTTATGCAGTTTGCTTTTGTATAATATGTAGGTCTTCCTTTTTTTTTTCATTTTTTCCCAGCTTATATTTGTTGCTCCCCAACTTGGGATGAATACAGTGTTGTGGTAATGTAGGGAAAACATGGTTTTGCTTAGTCAGATCAATGTCCGCTGATATTTAACTTCAGAACCCGTTTAGTTTATGAGATGAGCAGATTTGTAGATTTGAATTTTCCCTACTTATTGAAGCAATATTTGCAGCAAGGTTGCTCTTTGTCTCTTCGGAGGTTTTCAATAATATGTCGATGACAGAAAATGATAAACTTTCTGATTGTTAAAGTGCTTGTGAGATCAATTGCTTAGAAAATTTGATATGGTTTGATGTGAAAATTGACAAGAGGGCAATGGACACTATATTAGTATATTTATTGTTTTATCTAAGCAGATATCTGTGTTAGAATTTGATGGTAGGATTTTGCAGGTTAATAAGTGCTGCTGATATTCAGAGGATACAGTTTGCTTTACCTTAACATTTCTGTGGTCATTGTCTGAGTAGGATTACTAATGTGGGCCAAACCTTATCACGGGAAATAGGGTACAACTATTTTGAGTGGAAAAGTGGACTTTCCTAAGCCAGAATTGCTTTTGGCCCTTTTATGAAAGCGATTGTGTTGGATCTGTTTGTTAAAATGATATTAGCTTTAAAGTTGTGACCTTTGTGTCATCCAGTCTTCCGAGGATTATGGTTACTTTTCCTTGGTCGAGGAGGGATTGCCACCTATTAAATGGGAATCATATCTGATAAAGAGCTGGTTTGGTTTGTTTGGATAAACACTAAGTGGGGGGCATGGATAAGTATCTTCTGGACAGATAGTTTTGAACTGTTAAGATGGTAAAGTGGCTCTAAGAAAGGCAATCAATAGAGTTTTGATTTTGCTTCTGATTCTTGTTCGTATTTGTATGCAGTTATTGTTGTCGTTGTTGTTGTCATCGTTGTTGTTGTTGTTGCGATAATCAGCTCTTATCCTTGAGACAACCCTATTCGTTACACCACTTAAATCAACTTCAATCACTTTGGATTCCTCCAAATTGGAATCATAGGGTACACAATCTTCTATACGCGAAATTGATTCCTGCATATTATGAGTTAACAGTCCTCTCTACATAGTACCATAGTGTGATGCGCTTTAAAGCTGTCAATTATGCGAGGTACTTAGTGCCACTTTAAGCCCTGTCAAGAACGAGCAGAACTCAAATCACTTTGGATTCCTGCAAACTCATAATCTTAGGGTGCATAGTCCTGTATATGTGGCACTTATTCCATACTCGTTGTTATGAGTGAACAGTCCTTTCTATGTGGTACCATAACATGCAATCAGACTTGTAACTGTAGCGTAGCATAGATTTCAGTATTGACTGAAGAATTTTTTTTTGATCTTGATACACATAGGTATAGTAGTTAAGGTTTATTACTTCATGAATTATTGGCACCAGAATCAATTCACATTTCAATATTATGCCATACTGATAATTCATTGATTGTATGAGACATTGAATCAGTAAATACTTAAACAGAATTTTGAATTTTTGCGTTTTAATGTGATGGCTAAAAGATAATTTGTTTTTGTTGGATTAGATTTTCTTGTATATGATGGGTTTTCTTCCTCTATTTTTATTGTGTATATAAATCTCTTTTTGCATGCATTTAACTAGCTTCAAGCTCAAACTTGATCACTTTATAAATATCTTCTTCAAGTTCCGAGTCCTCTGGCAAAAATACAGCATCTCAAAACTGCATTATAGGTTAAGTATCCAAGTACCAAAACTGTTGATTTATGTGTTATCTCATGCTCCACTGATGTGTGCGTATTATCAAGCTCTACAAACACTTGTCATCAATTTTTCCTGACTTTATATGTTGATGAAACATTGTTCAGGACTTGCTGTTCTCTTATAATATCGCGGTGGATCGATCTGATGAAATGAAGAAGGTACTGAAGAAATCTGCTGCTAGTGTTGGGCTTCAACTTCCTGATGTTTATCAGCCCTGATGGTTGGGCTTATTCCCATCCCAGTAGGCACTGAAGATATACTTTTACAATTGAATGTCAGCGAATGCTGGATGGTACCATCTTCTTCAACAAATTGCCCGTGCCTATCAGCAACAGAAAGGCTACCATCTAACTGACTCATGAATCCATTTTCAGTGCATTCAGATTCCTTGTGTTCGATCACCAGATCCCTGGACTAGAGCATTTCTTTGTGTTTATGGTGTTCTGTTGGAGCCTACGGCTGAAAATAATTTCCAACAGGTATAGTTTTTGAAGTGATATAGAAGTTTTAACATTTTCATTGCATATACAGCAATCTGCCGTGTTTTGTTGCCACAAATTTTCCTTCCATTTTCTCATTCTTGATGAATATTCTCGCAAAACACTCACCTTTTTTTCCTGATGTCAGAATGAAACTTTTTATTGGAATATCTAGCGCGTTATGAATATTTAGTGAATATTGAAATATGAATTGTGGGTTTATTCATTTTCTCCAAACCAAAAACTTGCTGGTGTCTGTGATCTGACCATAAAGTTTCATTCTATGTTCTTCAGCCTCAACATGCAATTAAAAGTCATGTATAAAAGCATTGTGAGCATTATTTCGTTGTGGCAAAGCAATGTGCAGATCTTTTTTCTCACATTTAGAATGGGAGATTTGTATGTTATCTGTTCCCGTCTTGAAGAACATCAGTTGTCATCAACACAATGATTATCTTATGTTCTCTTGCAGTATTAGTATAACGTGTTTGCAGTAAGAAACCGACCGAATTCTACCGGCGAAAAAAGGAGGGGGGGGTGCTGGAGGGGAGAGAGAGGAGCATTGTTGCTCCGGCTGCTCTCTGTAAATAAAACGAACGAACGGACGGATAAAATTTCTATATGAGTCACGAGATAAAACCTTCCTTCGTTCGTTTTTTGACTAGCACTGAAAAAAGAAATGCCAATTCATCATTGAGATATTAAATCACTAATCTGAAATGCAAACATTTCTCTAGTTACATTCTATTGGAAACCACAAAATAAAGCATGTTTAATACCTGCCTCCAATGATATTTAATTGGAGGGGTTTACCCTAGGAAACTATATCATAAACAGTTAGCACTCACACAGTACACACGCCCAAAAAAGAAAAAAAGAATGTTAAATTTGCTTCTTAAAAGGCCACTGCTTTTCTGTGTCAACACTGCCACAGACACATCTATGCAACAACAAGAAGAAGAAGAAGAAGAAGAAGAAAACAATAACCCCATTCTGCAAGAAAAATCACATTTACTGCCGCATAAACGCAGGTATCTGTAACAGCACACTCAAAGATCCAAACACATACACCATGAAAATATTATCATTATCGACTCTAGCTTGAACATTAAAAAGAACAATATTAAGATCCCATTTGTGATGCCTTTTTATCAACGCTCCTTGGATATGCAGATATGCAGGAGCCATTCTGTTAACATGAATTGTTGAAGTTTCTTGTCTCATCTCTTTGAACGTTCAAGCGAGTTTATTTATGTTCAATTGCAACCATGTTCTGGAAAGAGAGGTGGGGGAACCCTACATTTATATTCAAAATAAAAAAAATACAAAAACTTATCTGCCCTTGAGTTTCATGAAATGATGCGCACACACAAAAATTGCCCTTTCTTTCTCTGCACCGATTATTCCTCTCCTTAACTGCAGTGTAGCCAAAACCAATTACTCGTTGCACCCAGAAATGTTTCTGTAATAGTTACAAAAAAGGTAAATTTGAGACTAAACAAGAAAGCTTTCAGATCAACACATAAAAATTGCTAAGACCAAAGGTTGCAGGTCGACGGCATCCTTCATAAAAAATCAATACGAGCTGGAAATGCAGCATAGAACTAAGCGTCTGCACACCTGCAAAACAGATGCAGCTCGACTTTCACCCAAATGCATAAGAAGTAATAATTTGAAACTTGAAAAAAAGTAGACTAGTAAAAGCAGGAAACTTAGTGAAGATTGTTGTTTAGGCCTTTGATGGCCTCGATAGAGATTAATTGGCTACACAAAAGAGAGAGGTTGTAACTAAAGCCCTTAGTTTCAAGATTAGATGTTCTTGCTGTCTATATTTGAATAAGGTCGCACTGGTCCCATCAGCTAACTTTCAGAACAAAATAGTATAATTTTAACGAATGCAATTTGATGGTACTCTTAACGATAACAAAATGGCAATTACTAGCTCCAATTTCTACAAATTACCATTCTTACTCAAGTTTTGTTTGGCTTGCAAAACAAGTAAGGGAGAAATAAACAAAATAAAAGTTTGCTAATTCCTAAAGAATGTTGTACACTGCTGTTCGTTTTCAGTAGATAAACAGTCCCCTGAATATAGTGTGGAGCCAGAATTTTAGTGTGCTGGGGTTGGGGTGGGGTGGGGGGGTGGTGGTAAATGTACATTGAAAAGATACAAAAAATAACGAAGAGAAAAAGAAAAAGAAATTTTAAAAACATGCAAATTGTTGCAAGCAATGTAGAAGGCAACATAAATGTTGATTCTCGAATTTAAAACAGATTAGATTCTCGCAAATAGAATAATGTAGATTGCAACAGTCAATTATCCAATGAGAAATAATTTTAGATTTTCATAAGTTCAAAATTTCACTGTGGGATACTTATCCTTCTGGCCAATTTAGAATAGATGAATATAACATGTTGTATATAAAAATATTAATAATTGGCCGGTAGCTAATTATCTTTCTACTATTTTAGATATCAATTTTCTTGATGATCGTTAATTCTTTAGTGATTATATATCTAATATGAAGAAACACATGGCAGAGGAGAAAAAGCAAAGAAAAATGAAAAGCCCATATTCATTGTATTTGTTTCTCATTAGAAAGTTATACTACCACACTTTTTTTTTTAATAACTTCAGCCATTTATTCTGAAACTAAATGGCTTCATTTGAGTGAATTGTATTAAAAAGAGTTGCAATAGCAGCTACAAATTTCAACCAAATATGAAAATTTATCTAATAAAGATATACTCATATAGTCACTTTATTATTCTTTTACTGTAACTCCACACGTTTACACACAGGATGAAATAAAAAGAGTAAGTTATAAGAATTGAGAGTATATATAACTATTCAACTAGAAGAACATCACAATAATTTCGGAATAAATTCCTTTTTGGGTAGATACACAAAACCCCCCTAAGTTTTTGTCGAATTCAACTATACCCCTAACGTTCAAATTTGTTCACTTTCCTCCCAAAACCAATAAAAAATTGGACGTAGTTAAATTTTCATTATTCAGTGACAAAAGTAACCTTTTTTAACTAATTAGATGAGTCTTCATCCTTCCCCAACCCCCACCCCCCCCCCCCCCCCCCCCCCCCCCCCCACAACTCTCAAAACTCTCATTCCACCTTCATCCTTTTCAAACCTCTTTATGTCTCTTTCATCCTCACCATGGCGACCTCTTTCTCTTTATTATCTTACCCAGACCCACAAACAACCAGCTACCACCCATCTATGAGCTGCTCCTTGCTCCCCTTCTCCTTCCTCTCCGCATCTCCTCTCTACCTCTTCATATTCCTCTCATTGTAGATCTGTTGCCCTCGGCCTTGAATCAATCACATCATTGTTGTTGTTGGCTGCAGTGTTGCCACCGATCCCCGCTCTCTTTTTTTCCTCCACCTCTCCATATCCCTTTTCCCACCATCTAAATGGTAATCTTAGCAACAAGAACAAAGTGTACAAGTTCATTACTTTTTCAAATGATTGCAAACTTATATATTATTGATTACAATCATTATTAGTAGAAACTGTTGACAACAATGCTTTTATTGGGACTACTTCCTCTCAAGTTCCAAGCATATCTATTCTTACATCCTTGCAATTTTACTGTAGATGTGCTTACATTTTGCATAAGTACTAAGAAATATAGATTATAATTGTTGTTGAGTTATATAACAAAAGACATGGTAAGTATCTTTTGTAATTTCTGCTAAAAATCAAGTTATAAAGAAAGCGGGCTCACTAGAGGGTGGAGAGCCTCACTGGAGAGAGGCTTTCCATGGGTTTGAGGGTAAAGAGAGAGACGGGTTTTTGGAAGGAGAGGAGGAATGAGAGAGGAGAGAGTCTTGTGAGGAGAATTAGGTTTCGAGGGAGGAGAATTATGCTTGGGGAAAAAGAAGAAGGTTGCAAGTGTTTTTGGATAGATAAGGGCATTTATGACATTAAGCAATTCAAAATGGAAAGAAGTTGGGGAGTTGACGGCAGAAGGGGAGAAAGTGAACAAATTTGAATGTTAGGGGGTGTCGCTAACCTCAACTAGAACGTTAGGAGGGTTTTGTGTATTTACCCCTAAAAAATTTCTATTCATGGCATTTTTTCGGCCGAGTCAGAGGATTGGGGGATGTCAAGTCCCCCCCCCCCCCCCCCCCCCCCGACCCCCTGGGCTCCACCACTGCCTGAATATAATAATTTAATTACAATTTCAAAGTAGAATATTCTCGATAAGGAATCCCTATTTTTTAAGTGTTTCCATATGCATGGCTCAACCCAGTAAGTTGGTAACACCAATAAACACAAATGTGTGTTCACTCAAAATAAATAAACAAAAATGTGTCACCAAGAGAAGAATAAATTATCAAGTCCTCAATATCTGGCAAACAACAAGAGGAAATACGGGGTAAATTGATAGGTTGTTAACTGCATGCATGCTGGCTGGCGTTGGCAAGCACCATGGCTCGGTAAAAGAATGCGAGAAACCAAGTTAGCTTAGAGTTCTGGCTGTGATGGAGGAGTCAACATTTTCTCAGAGGAATTGAAACAAACCTCCTGGTTTGGCTTAGATGTGTTTATATTAATTTAAAGATGTTCTACGAAAATAAAAGCATTCTCGTTTGTTGTTCACCAAAGTTCCATCTAGTGTGTGTTATTACTGAGATCCTATGTTGAACAGACATGGCGACACAAATGTAGACACAACACGCCAACACACGGAAAATTCTAAAAAAAACACATAGCATGTGTGTCCCACACGAGTGCTCGACAAGAGATGGCTTCACGATAAGTGTGTCCGTGCCCCATAGCGTGGATCCTATCTCTGGAACTAGTAACTAATTTCTACTTTATTTTGATGTGTGTGTGGTTTAGGTGTGTGTGTGTGTGTGTGTGTGTGTGTGTGTGTGTGTGTGTGTGTGTGTGTGGGAACTCAGAAGAATAGCCTAAGCCTTTAAAAGAAAGCACAAGCTGTCATCATTGTGATACGCAATAAGTTTGAATCACCTCATTGTATTATAAATACATCAAGTGCCTGAAGTACCTTAGTTTGTTGAAGATGAGTGAAGTTCCAGCTGTGACATTTTATTAAAGAATAACCAACAAAGCATGTGTTTTGATAACAAATGGTCCTAGAATCTCAAATACTTTGCATTTGAAAACGGAAGAAAGGTAAATTTCTCGCATCATGCTTTAAAAGTGTTGTGTGAAATTAAATCATATTTCCTTATTGCATTGCAGTCAAGTATAGTTTTCCTGCAGTCATGCAGTATATACTTTTGCCAATTTCTAAGTGTTGCGGTTTGTATTTTTTAAACTAGTTATGCTGAAAGATTCAGCTTATATTATTTGAACCAGTTTAATCATTGTTGTCAGGGATTCAGCTTATATTACTAGAGCAAGTTAACGTACTGAAAGATGATAGTTGTCAACTGCATTATAAGTCAGTTTTGCAGTAAATCTGAAGATCAGGATCTCTATGTCATTAGTTGGTTCTACAGAAAGAAGGAACACGGAGCAAGGATAACAACGCTTAAATGATTACCTCGTGTCTTCACACATAAGTGTCATGATCAGAAGAAAACGATGTCCTATTAGAGATATTCCCCTCCTCAGCCCTCACAACCACATGCACTCCATCTGTTTCCTCGTCAGCCCTTCTATCCACAGCCAGTCTGTCTCCAAAATAATTGTAATTAGTTTGATTTTCTTCCCCAATAGTAGGTTCTTCTTTGCAGCGGGAAGACCATAAGGATTTTTTCCATCATCTTCAAGCCTAGCATTCTGATTTAGATTATCACAATCAACAGTGGTATAATCCAAGTTCTCTAAAATAGTTGGGGTCGAAGTACTGCCACCTATTTGAAGCTTACTGCCCATATCTATGTCAACTTTCTCCTTCGAGCTTATAATATCTGTCCCGATATTTGGAGTAAAAGATCCAACTTCTATTGACTCTTCAAGTATCCATGATCTGAAGTCAGTCATTGGAGGTGGAATTTTAGAGAAAAACACGTCGATGAAGTTCTGCAATGTACCCTTGTTATATGGGTTATCCTTCTTATCATAACGGTACCGGAAATTTTCATAAGTTGTCTGCAAGAAGAACAGGTGAGCTCAGGAGCGTATAACAACCAGTCCCAACAAATAAAATATGCAGATTGTAATTTTAAGGGAGGAGTCAGTTTGCGTCTCAAAACTTCTCAGAAAAATGAACGTAGTAATAAATCAGAATACAAAGGAAACAGTAAAGTGGATGCAATGATTTTCATTAGACGTATTGCTGAAATATTTCACATGGGTAGTTGAAAGGTACCTGGTTTGTGCTGATCAAATAGGCATGGAAGACTGTGAGCCCGCCAACAAACCAGACTGTTAAGAATGTGTATATTATGAGCACAAATGAGATGACTTCACCCGTCAAAGACTTCAAAATAGAGTCATGATGATTCTTCTTTTCCTTGATAATGTTCAACCATGATAAGGTGAAGACATAAATGCAGAGTAGAGTTGATGTGGATATAAACAAGAAAAAGAAACGGTAGTTTCTCTGCAGTTAATTACATAAATAGTGTTAAGAGATTCAAGAAATTCTAAATATTGACAACCACTTTCACTGAAAGAAAACATTTAAATATATTTCCGCTCCTAAAAGATATTCTGTAAGTTTAAAGACTGGATGAAACAGTAGAACACAAAGGGTGAGACACTATGCACATCGTTGACAACTGCTAAGAGTTCCAAAGTTTGGAGAAAAGAGTGGATAATTGATCTCAGAGTAGAAGGGGATTTCACGTAGAACAGTTGTAAAAGTAAAAGCAAAGAAAAAAAGGAGATACTCAAATTATCGCATGAATTTAAATGAAAAGAAGGAGATGCTTCAATCATCATATGAACACGTATTTTCTCCTGCAGTTTCAAGCATTTTCTAGTGAAGATGGATGCAGTTTGGAGCATATTCAGTGCCTGAAAGTTAAAAAGGACTTCAAGTTTCTTATAACTGGATGTTTACCTACCTATAGGCTAACCTTTTATGAGTTGATACTCAAATTATCGTATGAATTTAAATGAACAGAAGGAGATGCTTAAATCATCATATGAACATGTATTTTCTCTTGCAGTTTCAAGCATTTTCCAGTTAAAGATGGAGCATATTCAGTGACTGAAAGTTAAAAAGGACATAACTGGATGTTAACCTGTAGGCTAACCTCTTATGAGTTGATACTAAATTCATTGAACTTGAGATTGACCTTAGAAGGACGGTGGGTTGGTAAAGGGAAATGCCCTTTCTGTGACACAATTTAAGATCATGGATGAACCCAAAGCATTTACATGCCCACCCATTCAAAAGGAGAAGCAGAAATGATGAAAACCGGGAAATGGAATTATGCAAAGAGTATGAAGGTTGTGGATAATAATGGGATATGACCAGGCTTCCTATGTGGAATTTGCATTCATCTACAAGGAACAATATATCCCAAAACCTGCATTGAGATGCATTCCCTCTTCACCAGACAACTAATGTTATTATTCTACTTTTTTACAAAAGTATCACCAATCAAAAACACAAGAAGGGGATCTTTATACCGTAACTTACTAGTCCAATGCACTGACCAACCCAAGGGCAATGGTGGTCAAACTTCTGAACACAATTGTTACAGACTGAACAATGTGAAGCTCGTGGTGGGCGATAGAGCAGGCATGTATCACAATATTTTACTTTCACAGAATAACCATTCATAATGACATCCTTTGTCCTGGGTAATCTCAAGTGTGGAGTTCTTCCACTGATCCATTCCATAGATGGAGTGGTGACATCAAATGTGTCTTCCGATTCTGGAGGTCGTGAATTTCTTGGTACTATCCCGGGATCTCTACTAGATGTCAATAAGAGAAAAGTCAAGTCCTGCATCATCGATCAAAGATGTTTACTCATATGCCATAAACACATACCGCAGAAAAATTATAAGAGGCATTACAACTTATGACATATCCAATTGATTTAACCTTCACTTACCAAAAGCGTGATGATTATTGTCACAACTAATACTGGAAAGCCAAGAAGGTGGCTATGGTCATTGACACCGCTCTCTTCATGACGATCTATCTTGATGTGCTTATAGATTTTTTTAATTATTTGGTAAGAAAATAATATTGCTGGACCAGCTATAAGAAGCATGGATAGAAACAGTGATCCTACATCCGAACCGAATATCAGTCTCCCTCCGCAGAAAAATCTCTGATTAAAAAAAAAAAGGAGGATTTCACTATCATAATCTCACAGAAGGGAATTAAAAGTATGTTTATAATGGAACACAAGTTAATTATATTTCAAAAAACTTATCATTATTGCTATAAATGGACAGTTTTTCTGTAATTCAATACAAATCTTACTTTTTGTACATAAGTATTTCCACTACTGCTAACGGACGGGGGCGAAAGCCACGGAAAGAACAAGTAGGAAGCATATCCAAGACTTGAGTTTAAACAAATTAAACAGTGTCATTCTAATCTTAATTTAGTATTAGATTGGAAGTATTAGAACCATACATAAGATATAACAAGAGCTAAACCCTATAAGATGGGACAAAAAGTAATCTTTAGTTCTGTGTTAATTCATAGTCTATAATAAGGAAGAAATCGTTCCAGCAAAAATCGTGATCATACATATTCTATCACTATGACAAGTTCAGAAGTGCTTACAATGATGGAAACTATGTTGTCAATACCGAAAAAAACTAGTCTTGCTATTATCTCAGTGGAGAAAATTACTGACTATATCAGATCATCACTCTAGTTACCATCATCTCATCAACAGCAGAATTCTTAGCATCATTGTTAAAACAACAGAGCCAAATAATCCATGTGAAAAGCAAAAAAAAATATTTTCTTTTCCTCCTTTTTTAAACCTATGCTCTTAAGACCAAAAGCAAATTGTTGGAGCTCAAATCTAATAGATGATGAACAACTAAATCGATGATAATATAGTCAAACTTGAGAATTAAAAGACAATTCCTAATAAAAAAGGCTTTGCAATCAAACAAGTACCTCACATACACAAACCAATCTCGTTTCAAATAACTCACAGCGTAGCATTAGGAAAGATCAAAAATTTCTTCCATTTCAGAAAAATTAGGATCAATAAGGACATCCCAATGAGAAAAAAATAATTAATGAGAAATGAGATAGAAAGAGTCCTCACATTGTTTCCCTTCCAAACTTGATAGACCCTTTTGGAATTGGGTTTCCTTGTTGGCTGGTCTTTCATCATCAACCCAAAATTTTGAATGTTGAGAAATGGGTTTTGTCAAAATTGGATCTTTTTCCACCAGAGAGGTCAGAGAAAGGAGCAGGACTCAAGAAAACGAAGAAATGCGAGGAAGGCCTTCCTCTTTCTCTCTCCCCATCTCTCTCAGATCAAATGCAAGGCTCTTGTGAGCATATTGTCAAACAAGTCGGCTCCTTTCTCTCTCTTGTTTCTCTCTTATGAAAAAACAAAATAAACAAGAAAGAGGGAGGAGAGATCTTGTCCTGTTTGTAATTTAGGCGATATGACAGATACCTCGACGGCATTGTCAATAGCCTGCGGTTTTCTCGGCCACAGAGGGAGGGAGAGAGAGAGGGAGAGAGAGAGATGTTGGCTACATTTTTAATTAAAAATGAAAATTCGAATAGATTTGCAGGCCAAAAGCAGAGAATAAAGAGACGGCCACGGGGAGCTGAACATAATCAAATGCCAACAATTTTGATGCCACCTTTGAGTTTTGTCTTTTGAGTGGGATCCCAATCATAAATGGACTCCACAAAAAGAATGCTCGGAATTATAAAAATTAGTTTTTTTTTCCCTTATTAGTTGTGATTATTATTATTAAGTTATGTGACATGACAACGGTACTTAAGTAGTTAGGAAATTAATTAGCAGCTAACATATAAGAGAGAGTGATGGCTGTAAAATTTGTGTGAAAGAAACAACCAGATACTAAAATCGTTGGTTGATCAATGTGAAAGAAACTCCTTAAGAAATCAATCAGATCTTAAAATCTCTCTATGAAGATAGGACCACATAGGACTCATGCATCATATGTTTCTCATTCTCTCTCTCAGTCAATATTTTCTGTTATTTCTCATAAATCAGTGTAAACATGTGACTAATATGTGTATATATACAACTAAAAATCATAACTAGTGGTATCTTATCATTACACAAATAATTATACTTTTCCTTCTTCTTTTATCTTGGTATGAGAGCTACTCCTATACCATGTATCCCCTCTTCATATTCATCATCCCTCACCTCTATCCAAACATCTGCTTCCATGGTTACTTCCAATCCCAACATCACTCACTTTCTAAATGTCAAACTCGACAAGGGAAACTATTTACTGTGGCGTTCTCAGTTCCTTCTTCTTCTCAAACTCCATGATCTTGAAGGCGCCATCGACGAAACCTCTCCTTATCCGATTCGGTTCCTTCCTTCTACCGAGAAGGATGCTCAGCCCACTATCAATCTGGAGTACACTTGCTGGATCAAACTTGATCAGATGCTTTTATGCTGGCTTATCTCCTCACTCATCGAAGCTATTCTTGTTCATATGGTCAGGCTCACCACATCTCGTGATGTGTGGTTCTCTCTGGAGCGAATCTTTGCGTCACCCTCCAGAGCTAGAGTGCAACAACTCAAATACTAGCGCCACACTGTCAAGATGGACTCCTCTTATATGTCAGAGTATATCCAATCTGTCAAGTCCATTGTGGACAACCTGGCGGCAATAACTAATCCAGTCATCGACTCTGACTTCGTCTCTACCTTACTCAATGGTCTGTCTCCCAAGTACGAGTCGTTCGTCACTTTTGTTAACACACGAGTCGACCATGTACCGTCAGAAGAACTCATCGATCTCATGCTTGGCCAGGAGATTTATCGTGGGTGTGCTATCACTACACCAGAGTCCATCGCCCTCATCTTCCCTTCTCTTGGAGTTCATATTGCCTCCCGCATCCCAAACTACCACTTGGCTCTATCTTCCTTTCGTGGTCGTGGACGTGGCCGAGGCAGGGAGCGCGGTCATGGTCGTGGACGTTCCTTCCCACCACCACATCAGTCTGCCGGCGGCCGACCTCAATATCAGATCTGTAATCATTTTGGCCATTATGTTAATCAGTGCTACAATCGTTATGATGGTCCTTCTCCTCCAGCTGCCCAACTGCTTTTCTTCATTCTTATGAGAATAGTCCAGTCGATCTCAACAGGTATGTTGACTCTGGAGCCACTTATTACCTAACGGTTGACATGGCGAATATGGCGGTTCACTCAGAATATCAAGGACCCGATAGAGTTCGCATGGGTAATGGGACAGGTTTGCCTATCCGTTCTACTGGTGCTTCTTTAATGTGTTCTCCCGCGTCTTCTTTTCTATTGTAAAATCTTTTAGATGTTTCTGGCATCACCAAAATCTTCTATCTGTTAGTCAATTTACTGCTGATAATAAAGTCTTTTTCAAATTCTATCCTGACTCTTGTTTTGTCAAGAATCTCTCCACTCGAAAAACTCTGCTGCAGGGACAACTTAATGATGGCCTGTATGTCTTCTTCTTGGGGTACCATAGCTTCACTGCTTCTCCCGAGGCTCTTCTCGGTGAGTGTGCATCTTCCTCCGTCTGGCATAAATGCTTACGTCATCCCTCCACCAGAGTTGTCTCCAGTGTTTTATCTCAGCACCGGCTCCTTTCTTCACTGACCATGCTGGTACCCCTCTGTATCTCCTGTCAGCAAAGAAAAAGTCATTTTCTCCCATTTTTGTCATCTTTCACGGCTGCTACTGCGCCTTTAGAGTTTATTCACTCTAATATAAGGGGTCGTCTCCTGTGTTCGATGTAAGTGGTCAGTGCTATGATATTAGCTTTGTAGATCACTACAATAAGTACGTTTGTCTTTATTCTTTAATTAATAAAAGAATTGCTTTCTCCATTTTTCTTGAGTTCAAAATTCATGTAAAAAAATTTCTGGGGCGTTCCATTAAAGCACTCCAAACTGATGGCGGTGACGAGTTCATCAAATTCAAACCTTACTTGTCTTCTCAGGGTATTGCTCATCGCATATACTGTCCACACACTAATGCCCAAAACGGTACTGCAAAGAGAAAGCACTGCCACCTTATCGAGACCGGTCTAACTCTTCTAGCTCGATCAAATGTTTCATTTCATTACTGGCATTATGCTTTCCAAACCTCCTTATTTCTCATCAATAGAATACTTACCCCCGTCCTCCACAATCTCTCTCCCTATCAGAAATTATTTCATAAAGCACCTGATTATCTTTTCTTACGTATTTTTGGTTGTGCTTACTATCCTCATTTACGTCCATACCATACTCATAAGTTTGATTTTCATTCCAGTCAATGTGTCTTCTTAGATTACTCAACTTTACATAAAGGTTATCAATGTCTACATGTCTCCTCTGGTCGTATTTACGTCTCTCGGGATGTTGTATTCGATCAGTCCTCCTTTCCTTTCCAGCACCCTCTGTCCTCTCTCTCACCACTTGCTTCCACGCCCTCACCACCGATCCTCATCTCTACGTCTCTGTTACCTTCCATTATTCTAATCTCAGTTTCTCCTGCGGGCCCCATCATTAACTCTTCCCCTCCTCCACCACCACCTCCCTCATATACTCCTTCTCCACCACCTCCACCAGCGTCCGCCGATGAGTCCTCATCGTCCTCGTCCTCGGCCTCTCCCAGTTTCCCTCCTATCAGGACCCACCATATGATCACCAGAACACATGATAACACTAGAACGTCAAAGTTTGGCTAGCCACCCGGTATCCCATGCCTACATGTCTCATGACTTTGGCCACATCTCCTGTCGAACCCATATGCTTCACGCAAGCTTCTAAAGATCTCAAGTAGAACCAGGAAATGGACACTTAAATGAATGTCTTATTTAAGAACAAAACCTGGTCGCTTGTGCCATACCACTATATCATGAATATGGTTGGTTGCAAATGGGCTTTCAAGATAAAACATAAACCTGATGGTTCTGTTGACAGGTATAAGGCCCACCTAGTGGCCAAGAAAAAATTGACTAGAAGCACCCAAGAGCTTGCTAAAATTCAATTAAAGAATATTTCCAACATGTCTATAATATTATTCGGAAATAGCTTGATGGTAGTGCGCTGATAAAACTAGCCAGTAGCCCTATCGTGTATGCTAATGAATAGACCTGACCTCAGTTTCAGAATTCACGATTCCCAGTTCGTTCCAATAAGAAACCAGAATCGAACCGGGGCCAGTTGGTTCCGGTTTCGGACCATAGGCCTGCTGTTGCTGAGCAATAACCGGTCGGCCCAAAGGGTCAAAAAAATTAAAACAAAAAATTTGGTTCAGAATCGGAATCGAGAGTTTCGATTCTTAAAAATAAAAAACCGGAGCCGGAGTGGCTTTGGGTCCGGTTCAGTTCTAAACCAATTGCTGATCAGTTCGATTCCGATTCCAGTTAACGAGACCCGGTTCTGATTCGGCTCGATGGTTCGAACCAGAACCATGGTCGGCTCTA
Source organism: Agave tequilana (assembly GCA_038442645.1). Classification (NCBI taxonomy): domain Eukaryota; kingdom Viridiplantae; phylum Streptophyta; class Magnoliopsida; order Asparagales; family Asparagaceae; genus Agave; species Agave tequilana. The sequence goes on from JAVJIF010016391.1 coordinate 71,037, forward strand.
CTAATGATGCACCAAAAAATTCATTTCAAAAGTTTGTCATTTTAAACATTATATTCTATTATAGGTTAGTTTTAAAGAAATCGAAGCCCTTCACAATTTTCCGAAATCTTTGATGAATTCAGAGAATATTTGGAGGCTTTTTCTTGCACGATGTCACCTTGTCTCACGGCTCTCATCACCTTTAGAATTTCTCGTCACATCCAAGAGCTAACAAAACTTTAATTTAAAAGAATATTCCCACGAATCTATTATTTGGAAATAATTTGATGCTAGTATTGTTCAAGTCCTATCAAAAATTTTGAACAGTTTTTTTTTTTTTTCCACAAACAAGCTCAAAAATCACATAAATATACGCCAAAATTGGTTTATAAAACAAGTTGATGCAAGCTCTATGGACATATGTTTTGTTTATTAATATTTGTTTAATTTTTTTTTTTTTTACCAACAATTAGCGATTATATTTGAGAATCACACATCTTGAGAAAGAGAAATAAAAGAGATCGTTTGAATTAGAGTTAAACTTATGCCTGACTTTTCAGCTTCACATAAATATTTTACGTAAGATTTTTTTAAAATTTAATAATTATAAAATATCGCAAAATGTAAGAATATTTATGTATGTAATATTATATTTTATAAGTAGTTAAGTACATATGTATTAAATCGAATAGCTCAACAAACTAATGAATCAAGTGCTAGAATGCTCAGATTTAATTCGTTTAAATTATGAATAGTAAAAAGTATTTTTTTACATTTAAACGGGCAATCGAATCGAATCTGATTGAATAACTAGATGAATAATTAAGGAACTATTTGTTAATTATTCGGTTCATTTTCACCCCTGCTACTTAGATGACGTATGAAATATTATTTTCTCAATACTTTTCAACCTCTACTCTTCTTATGCTTAATATTTTCACTGTGACATATTTTTTAAAATATCCATATTATTCACTTCAAGAAGGAAATGTTAAATCTATAATATTTTGAAACTAAACAAAAATGTTTTAGTGTTAGTAAGTTAGGGTCACGCTTTGAAGGTTCAGTCGATAGCTTGCCATTTGATATTATGCTTTTAGCATCTATTTTTTGGGATTTATTCTTTAAATTTCAGAATTATTATCTGGAAATTAAGAAAAATTGAAAAAATAAAAATAAAAACATTGTAGAGGAGAGTGTTACTGTACATAATAATGATGATAACGACGACAACAATGAGTAGGGGAGAGCATTTAAAAAGTAAACGGTCAAACTAATATCCACATATGTTCAGTCGGATCGGTTCGATTTTTTTACAACGCAGCGCGGTTGCAAGTTAGTATTTGGAGTGGTTTGGTTTACGTGGTTCGGTTCAATTTCACAGATTTGTAAACTGAACTAATCAAAAGTCGAATGAATCAATCTGTGTATTACTAAGCTTTCGAAAACTTAACAAAAGTTTTCGAAAGCAATTTGCTCAGCACGCTGAAAATCTAGTTAAAGCTTTCGAAAGTAGTTTGCTCAGCTCTCTGTAAACTAGCTGAAGCTTTCGAAAGTTGTATGCAAATTACAAAATTGCACTGAAACTGCACCATAAAATTTGGTGTGGTTTGAGTTCCGTTTGGATGTGAGATCGGTTCGGTTCGGTACGGTTAGGAAATTGGTTTGGTTCGGTGTGATTTGCGTTTTTTTTTTATAAAAAAAAACCGCAATGCACCGCCTGATGCTCAGTCCTGACAATGAGAAAGCAAAGGTACGCGGATAAACATGTTACCCGTGGGCATGCAGGGAGAGAGGAGAAAAAAGTTCATCAGAAGAGATAGTGTAGAGAGTAGAGTCCAGAAGGAGCGAGAAGCAGTTCATATGCAGCCAGAACAGAAGGTCGGTCGACCGACATGCACAACATGGTGCACAGGAGCAAATTGGTCGACCGACATGCACAACATGGTGCACAGGAGCAGTTCGGTTGACCAAGCGATCGACCGACTGCAAGAGCCAGCTTCTGTTAAGGGTCGGTCGACTGATTGGCACAGCCCAGGTCTCTGTTATGGTGCAGTCGACCGAAGGAAGGAGTCGGTCGACCGGCTCGGTCGACCGACAGGCGAATCTACTTCTGCTGTTTGGATTTGGACTTCGTTTCTAAAAAAGAGTCAAATCCAATTGTGGTTTCTTAAAACTCCAGAACTCTCTGGCTATAAATAAAGGGGCAGAGCCCCCATGGATTATATCCCTTAGAAAAATCCGGTAATTGATTGTTGAATCAATAAAATCTCTTTCTCTCTTACCCCGAGGACGTATGCAAATTGTCGAATCTCGTTAATATTGTGTTTGGCTTTCTCTCTTGTTAATTGTTCTTATCTTTTGGGTACTTCTCTGGTGCATCTCTCTCTGTTACTTGGGATTACTCATTGGTTGTTGGCCGACGCGCACAACAAGCGGCATCAGAGCTTTCCAGGTTCCTCGCGGGATTATGTGTCGATTCTAAGAGCATGAGTGGTTGTTTGGTAGAGATCGTGTGTCGATCTTAGAATAACATTTTGGATTGCTCAAGGAATCAAATTTGGTAGAGTAGATCATTTCAGAAACTCTCCTAGGGTTTCACTTTAAGGTAAAGACTCTATCTTTATCTAGTTTTTTGATCTAACTCTGTTTGTTTATAGCATTGTTTTGAGGAACCTATTGAGAAGATGGCTGGAGATAGTACATCTACGGTGAAATCCATGAATCCACATCTATTGAAAATTGATGTGGTAAAGTTTGATGGCAAGAACAACTTTGGGATGTGGAGATATGAGGTGATGATGCATTGACGACATCAAATCTCGAAGACACTTCACGGTTGGAGAAAAAGTCCGAGGCTACCTCTGAACAGGATTGGGACAAGATGAATCGAATGGCATGTGGTTTGATAAGGTATTGTTTGACACAAGACATCAAGTATCATGTGTTATATAAAACATCTACAAGGCAGTTGTGAGAAATTCTGAAGAAGAAATATCTGATAGAAAGTATCGAGCCGCGATTGCAATTGAAGAGGAGGCTCTATCATTGATGAACACATGAATAACTACACCAATCTTCTTACAAACTTAGTTAACGTGGATGTAAAATTCGAAGAAGAGGATAAGACAGTGATTCTATTGAATTCTCCTCCTGACGAAGAGCATGAGACTTTCACCCTAAAGTTGATTAATGGTAGACAAACACTTAATTACAGTGAGGTGTCGGTTTCTCTTATAAATTATGAAGTAAGGAGACGGGACAAGTTGTCTACTTCTGAGGGTACATCAGCAGAGGTGTTGATAATAAGAGGCAATAGTTCAAATCGGAAGGTCAAAGGTGAACATGAGAGATCAAAGTTCAAACCAGGGTTCAAAGATCTGAAGAAGAACAAGTGCGCCTTCTGCAGAGAGATAGGGCACTGGAAGGTAGATTGTCCAAGGATTAAGGATAAGAGTAAGAAGGAGTCCAAGATCGAGGTAAATCTCACACAGATGATCACTACTCAAGCCAGTACTTCACAGACAGATAGATCGGACTCAGGCTCATCAGTATTTTCTTTTTCCGTTACCACTCCTATTGTTGACTACTCAGGAGACTCTGAGTGGATGTTAGATTCTGGAGCTACCTATCATGTATGCCCAAACAGAGATTGGTTTTCTAGCTTTGAAAAGCTAGATAGATATTCTGTTATCATAGGTGATGATCGCCCATGTAACATGGAAGGAATAGGTACAATCCAGATTAAGATGTTTGATGGGATGGTATGAGAACTGAAGGAAGTGAGGTATATATCTCAAGTGAAAAAGAATCTTATCTCCGTTGGTGCCTTGGAAGCATTGGGTCATGGAGTATCTGTTAGAGATGGTACTTTCAAGATGACTAAAGGCTCGATGGTGGTGTTGAAGGGCGTCCGATGCAATAACCTATACTACTTGATGGGTAGTACGGTTACAGGGCAAGTGTTGACTTCTATTTATTCAGATAGTGATTGCACACAGGTCTGACATATGAGGCTCGAACATACAGGAGAGAAGTCTTTACAAGCTTTAACAAAGAAGGGATTATTGGAAGGTGCATCTACCTGCAATATGAAATTAGATGGACACGACGTTCTGGACAAGAAGATGAAGGTGAAATTTAGCACCTCTATGCACCGATCGGAAGGTCTTCTTGATTGTGTTCACGTAAGTATTTGGGACCTGCCATGACTGCATCGCTTGGAGGTCATTGGTACTTTGTCTCTTTTATTGATAATTTATCTAGGCATTGTTAGATGTATCTCATGAGATAAAGAATTGAAGTCCTAGGTATGCTGGTGAAGTGGAAGGATGTGATGGAGAAATAGACTGGTAGGATATTAAGGAACTCAAAATTGGTAATATTGAAAGATACAAGAACTAATTCCTACAATTTGGCCAGAACACTAGTACTGGTGCTCACTTCACAAATAGAATACACTGGTTGGCTAAGAAAATCAATCGTTCCTTGCTGGAGAAGGTTCGGTATTTGTTGACTAATGCATAAAAAAATCGTTTTGAGCTGAGGAGATTGTATATGCTGGCCATCTCATAAATGGACTGTCATCGACTGCGATAGGAGGCAAAACTCCGTTGGATATTTGGTTAGGTGGAGCTGCTCAGGATTGTGATTTACTGCAGGTATTTGAAAGTTCAGCCTACTTTAGTACCAAAAATGGCAAGGTAAATTCGCGAGCAAAGAAATTTATGTTTTTGGGTGTCAAAAAGAATATGAAAGGCTACAAGTTAGGGGAACTCGAAAATAAGAAGATTGTGTTGAGTAAACAGTCACATTTGATGAGACTTCATTGTTTAAATCTACCGCCTCTCAGCAGGTGGAGAGGACGAAGACTAAGGATGTATCGCAGCGGGTGGAGGTTGATGCTACTCCATCACCTCCAGTTGGTTCAGTATCAATAAGAACTTAACCGGATGTGACACCAAGTGGAGATCAAGTAGCTAGTTTTGTTGCTGAACATGTTAAAGGCATTGATGAAAATGTCTAATTATTTGCAGCTATTAGAACTAAGATAAAACCACGAAAGTGGGTGAAGAAGCATGAATCTCAAGTTGGTAAGCGTGACAAGCTCAAATTGAAGGCCGTTTTTCTCCATGACGGTATTAGGAAGGAGCTTCATATGACTCAGCCAGTTCGGTTCACTACTGAAGATGTAGTCACAGTTGCTTGAGCTCGGTGGAGCTCATTTAAATGAACTACAAATGGCTTGATCCCTTAGGCAAGGTATATAGGCAGCTACATAGGCGCAGCCATTTGGTGATGCAGCTCGTATGAATCTATTTTGGGTTCTCGAGGATTAGCAGCGAAAGATGATTTGGACTTCACGTAGAGGTGAAGAGTTAGACTTTACACAGAGGTAAAGTGTTGTGATCTCGATGAACATTTGATCTTCTGATGAGAAGATAGTTGAACTTGCATAAGGGGGCGTGCATCCAGTTTGTTGAGCTGATATTGGTATTTGGAGTGCTCTACTCAGATTTGGTTGGATCGTTTTGAAAACATTTGGACTGGAGTGCCGTCAGTTGGAGCCAGTATTGGCTCATATTGGGATCTTCATAAGGTTGTAATACCCTGTTCCCGGAATACGTACTTAGTTGCGTATTCAGATTTTCCGATCGTATTTTTTCGATTTGTTTCCTGTATTTATTCTGTATTATGAATTCCTTTTATGACTGTTTTGTCTTGGATTTGGGTTCGTGGATTCGGAGTCAGCCCTAGTCTGAACCGAAGGCCCGATCCTAGAATATTACTCGTTTTGGTCTTTTTACTATTCCGATTTAACCGATTTTAGTTTTAAATATCATTTTCCATTATTATATATTTTCTATGATTTTCTAGATTTTTCCGGAATTAAAATGAATTTCTTCAAAACCGGTGTCGGCCAGTGCCGCTGACCGGTTCCTGGATTTTTAATTCTCATACAGTTAGGAATTTCATGATAGTCCTTTAGACATTATCTTTTAGAATCATATTTTCTACCTACATTCTTTTTCTGAGGATTTTATGATTTTATGGAAATTCCTTCGGAGTCGGTAGGTAACTGATTCCAGGATTTTTAGTTTACAAACGGAATTGAATTTCTTAATTCCGCTTTCACTTTATGTCTTAAAATCATATTTTCTTCTTTAATGCATTTTCTGGGATTTTTCGGAATTTATCAAAATCCGGCCGACCCGGTGTAGACCGGTATCGGCGTTTGGCTTCTGGATTTTTAATTTGAAAACGGGATTTTATTTCTGAAAACCGATTTCATATTATTCCTCAGGATGACGTTTTCCACCTCCGGGTATTTTTGGGGATTTTTCGGAGACAGTCGATTTTTCAACCTTAATATTATATTATTATTTTAAATCTTTCTTTCTTTCTTTTCCTTTCTTTTCCTCCCTTTTTCCCACCGACTCCAGCAGCCACGTGGGGAGACACCTCCCCTCTCCCTCATTAAACCCCCTCCCATCCATCAATCTCTCCCTCTCTTTTTCCTTTTCTTTTCTTTTCTTTTTCCTTTCTTTTCTATTCTTTTCCTTTTTCTTTTCTTTCTTTCTTCTTCTTCTTCTTCTTTCTCTCCTGCGTGGGCGACGCCCACTCCACCGACCCAACCTCCGGCCACCTCCGGCGATCAACGCCGGCGTAGGATCACCCCCCATCCTCTCTCTCTTCTTCTTTTCTTTTCTTTTCTTTTCTTTTCTTCCTCCTCTTGGATCCGGCCACGTCCACCTCCATCGCCGGCTCCCCTCTCCTCCGGCGCTGCCCCGGCGAGGGCAGACCGCCGCCGGCGCGCGGCCGGCGGCCTGGGCGCGGCCAGGGGCCTCGGGCCCCCTGTGCGCCGCTGTGGAGGGGGAGCAGCCCCCTCCTTCTCCTCTCCTGGGGTGGCCGGCGCCACCCCGTTCTTGCGCCGCCGGCGCTGGCCGGCGGCCGCGGGCAGCCAGGGGCCACCTGGGCCCCTGTGCTGGGGCGGAGAGGGGGCAGGCCCCCTCTCCTTTTCTCTCTGTTGAGGGGGGCAAAGCCCCCTCTTTCCTTGCTGGGGGGGGGCAACAGCCCCCCTGTGTTCTGTGGAGGGGGCGGCGCCCCCTCCTTCCTCTGCCGGCGGCCGGCGCCGCCCGGCGCCGCCGCCTGGCCGGCGGCCAGGGCCGAGTGCCCCCCAAAGGGGGGGGCACTGTGTGGGTGCGGGGGGGGGGGGGGCAGCAGCCCCCCTTCTTTCTCTCTCTCTCTCTCTCTCCTGTTTCTCTCTCCTCTCTCTTTCTCTCTCCTCTCTTTCTCACTCTAGCTCTCTCTCTCTCCTGATTCTCTCTCTCTCATCATCCACTTTCTCTCTCTAAAGAAAACCCTAACTCTCTCTCTAGACTTTCTCTCTCTACACTTTCTCTCTCTAAAAATCCCATTTTCTCTCTCTAGACTTTCTCTCTCTAAACCTCTCTTTCTCTCTCCTACTCTCTCTCTCTCTCCACCACAACCCTCCTTTGGATTTGGACCGTAGCTTCCTTCGTCGATCGTGTCGCCGTGGATCCATTTGGCGATATTGTCAACCTCGATCCTTCCGAACACGTAAAGCTTCCAATCACCGATCTATGTGAGTATTCCTACTCACCAAGACTTGTCTAATTCTTTGTATATTCATGTATCCATATCATATAGGTTTGTATCTTCGTAAACATGCTATTTGATTATCAAACCCAACCCTAGAAATCTGTTCTATTTGCTGTTTCCAGTCGACTAGTCGACTTGACCTAGGACCTAGTCGACTAACCCATCTGTTATTGAAACGTAACCTTTCTAATTACACAGTCGACTTACCCTAGTTCCTAGTCGACTTGAGACCCTTAGTCGACTACACCTTTGACCCTAGTCGACTAACTCTTCCTGAATCAGAAAACCCCAACTCTCGGCTCCAGTCGACTTATCACAAACCCTAGTCGACTTGAACCCCCTAGTCGACTAACCCTTCTCCCTAGTCGACTCCTGAATCAAAACCCAACTTTCTGTATCTCAGTTCTAGTCGACTTGACCATACTATTAGTCGACTTAGAGTATCTGTTAGTCGACTACCTATTTTACTCCAGTCGACTAACTATTCCCTGAAACCAAACCCAACTCTCTGTTACACAGTATTAGTCGACTACCCCATTTTCCTAGTCGACTAACTCCACTATTAGTCGACTACTATTCCACCCTAGTCGACTAACTTTGGATATATGTCTTAATTGATTCCTTCTTGAATATGAACCTTCCCTCTAGACTCATATCATATCTTAGTATTACTTGACTTGCCACTTGACAAACATCATCTTACCTTCTCTCCTTCTCTCTCCTCTTCTCTCTACATATTTATATCAGGTTTTGTGGCGCATCCCAAACTTCAGTGGATTACGGATATTTCGGTATATTGGTGACTCAGGCGAGTGTTCTTACTCGCTACCCTCTTACTTCTTATTTCATTGATTATGCAAATGTTCTCGCTTTAGCTTCATGTATTGTATTTCATGCTTTATATCATTTATTGCTTTATGCTATGCGTGGCCGACCCTTCGTGGTCGTTGGACTTGTTGGACTTTGGGTCATTGCTTTTATGTTACCAGGCCATACCATATTTTAGACCTGTCAGTTACATGCTACCTTTTAACACATGTATATCACCTGACATCTAGTGTATACCACCTGACCACCTGACTTGCTACTATTTGGTAAAACCCTATTGGTATGACCTGACTTACCCAAACTATTATCCATCTTTTATCATGTTTGGTTGATTGCTATATATCACCATCCTATCATGCTATCACCTTATACCCAGCATGATATACTTGACTTGTGATTGTCATCTTTACGGGAACCTTGACTTATGATCCTGTGTCATGATCAGTGACCTGTATATTGTATTCCTGCTTTACATGCAGTGACCTGACTATATAGCACTTCTGTATTCCTTATTCCTGATCATGTCTATTTCCTGTTTTCCCGTAAAAGTGATAATTAAACTAATGAATCCTAAAAATACCAACTTGTATTGGGTCGGGGGAAACATGCGGATATCGATATGTGTTCGTGTTTACAGTGGCATTAGGTTGTGCACTCTATATCCGGTCTGACCTGTGGTACTCCAGGGGACCGAGGGAGAGCTGGCTCCCTTATTCATGTTACTATAGGGCATACATAAGTCCCTCATGTTGAGCCTTGCGGCTGGCTTCCGTTTCCATGCAACGGAACAATCATGTGGCCGTGGTCCCGGGTATGTACGGGACCCACTGTAAACATAGTTCGTTGATACCCCCGCTTGTTTCCAATAACAACCTCGACTTTCTTATATATGGATGTATGTGAGTTGGGATATATACCGGGTATACACCGAGACACATACCTAGATATATGGGTTAGACGAGTAATAATAAAGTGTCATAATAACCGGCTCTTTAAGTTGTAAGTAGAGGTATGTGGAATGGGACGCATACCAAAGCCTACATCTTAAATAGCTATGAATCCGTGATGTGCCTTACCGTATTTGCTTTCCCGGACTTTATATCGGATTTCATGTTTTATGAGTATTATGTTATAACTACCTGGTAGCTCGGATTGGTTTCATTCGGAATTCCTGTTTTATGATTCTCATGTCATGTCTATTCTTACCTGCTCTATCCTATCTGCCTCCTGAGTATTTCCTACTTGATATATGCATTATTGTGCTTACCCTGCTTCACCACTTGGTTTTGCTTCTACACTCGCCTGGGGAGTATTATTTGACTCCCCTGGATTCTCACGTCCAGATCTTGGAGCTAGGAGCGTGTGTTCAGAGTAACGCAGCGGTAGCATGGATCTCCAGCCGACCGTCCTGAGTCTCATCCTTTCAGGCCCTCTGCGAGTCTCTCGAGTTTTCCTCTTTAAACTCGTGAGTACCTTTATGCTGTTTTACTCTTGTATATCCTTGTATACTTGTATGCGAGCTCCCTTTTGTACCGTTCATATATTGTATATCTTTTGTACTCTCGCATTTGCGCATGTTAGTGATATGATATTCATGTAATATTGTAATCACTCTGGTGATAATTCTGTAATTGTCTATATGTGTTGGAATGTATAATGCACCATTTGCTTCCGTACTCTGATTCTTGTCTGTACTGATGCTTAGCGTATATACGGGAAGGTAATTCGGACTTACGTATATACGTTGCAGTGACGTCCCCGTATCGCCGGGATCGGGGCGTTACAGGTTGGTATCAGAGCTTAGGCTCTAACCTCCTCAGTACGTCCAGAAGGCAAATCAATGGTAAAGAGATTTGCAACTGGAATACATGAGTCTTGGTTATACATTCCAACTGCAAGTGCAGAGTTATCTATTTCTTGGCTATCTTTCCTTTGATTTCTAATCCCTCCTTGAATATCTTTCCCTTGATTCCTAATCACTCCTATCCTTTCCCTGTTTTGGTTTTATGTTTTGGTTTTATGAAGCCTTATACTATTTTAAGATATGACTAGACTAGAGAGGTAGTGGCTGGTTCAGAATGAAGCTCTTATGTGATCTCTTCGGCCAATTCTATGAAGCTTGGTATTCTCCAGATCGATCTTGATCTGGCTATCTTTCAGAGGACAGCAGTCGGATTCTTAATTATCGGTCTTCTTTATTATGCTCAGGATTTTCGGGGTTTTCTTTACTACACAGCCACGACATCATCAGTATTCATTTATTTCACAGCCACGACATCATCAGTATTATTCAGCATTATTCTAAAGATTTATTACACAGCCACGACATCATCAGCCGGAAGTGCAGAGTGTGATTATGGATCAGTTGACTTGAGAGCCCTACCTATAGTGCTTCATATCTTAATTAGTATAAATTCCAGCCTTTGTCCCCTTTGTATTCAATTTGCCCCTTAACGAAATTGCGAGGACGCAATTTTTGTAAGGTGGGTGGATTGTAATACCCTGTTCCCGGAATACGTACTTAGTTGCGTATTCAGATTTTCCGATCGTATTTTTTCGATTTGTTTCCTGTATTTATTCTGTATTATGAATTCCTTTTATGACTGTTTTGTCTTGGATTTGGGTTCGTGGATTCGGAGTCAGCCCTAGTCTGAACCGAAGGCCCGATCCTAGAATATTACTCGTTTTGGTCTTTTTACTATTCCGATTTAACCGATTTTAGTTTTAAATATCATTTTCCATTATTATATATTTTCTATGATTTTCTAGATTTTTCCGGAATTAAAATGAATTTCTTCAAAACCGGTGTCGGCCAGTGCCGCTGACCGATTCCTGGATTTTTAATTCTCATACAGTTAGGAATTTCATGATGGTCCTTTAGACATTATCTTTTAGAATCATATTTTCTACCTACATTCTTTTTCTGAGGATTTTATGATTTTATGGAAATTCCTTCGGAGTCGGTAGGTAACTGATTCCAGGATTTTTAGTTTACAAACGGAATTGAATTTCTGAATTCCGCTTTCACTTTATGTCTTAAAATCATATTTTCTTCTTTAATGCATTTTCTGGGATTTTTCGGAATTTATCAAAATCCGGCCGACCCGGTGTAGACCGGTATCGGCGTTTGGCTTCTGGATTTTAATTTGAAAACGGGATTTTATTTCTGAAAACCGATTTCATATTATTCCTCAGGATGACGTTTTCCACCTCCGGGTATTTTTGGGGATTTTTCGGAGACAGTCGATTTTTCAACCTTAATATTATATTATTATTTTAAATCTTTCTTTCTTTCTTTTCCTTTCTTTTCCTCCCTTTTCCCACCGACTCCAGCAGCCACGTGGGAGACACCTCCCCTCTCCCTCATTAAAACCCCCTCCCATCCATCAATCTCTCCCTCTCTTTTTTCCTTTTCTTTTCTTTTCTTTTTCTTTCTTTTCTATTCTTTTCCTTTTTCTTTTCTTTCTTCTTCTTCTTCTTCTTCTTTCTCTCCTGCGTGGGCGACGCCCACTCCACCGACCCAACCTCCGGCCACCTCCGCGATCAACGCCGGCGTAGGATCACCCCCCCTCCTCTCTCTTCTTCTTTTCTTTTCTTTTTCTTTTTTTTTCTTCCTCCTCTTGGATCCGGCCACGTCCACCTCCATCGCCGGCTCCCCTCTCCTCCGGCGCTGCCCCGGCGAGGGCAGACCGCCGCCGGCGCGCGGCCGGCGGCCTGGGCGCGGCCAGGGGGCCTCGGGCCCCCTGTGCGCCGCTGTGGAGGGGGCAGCAGCCCCCTCCTTCTCCTCTCCTGGGGTGGCCGGCGCCACCCCGTTCTTGCGCCGCCGGCGCTGGCCGGCGGCCGCGGGCAGCCAGGGGCCACCTGGGCCCCTGTGCTGGGGCGGAGAGGGGGCAGGCCCCCTCTCCTTTTCTCTCTGTTGAGGGGGGCAAAGCCCCCTCTTTTCCTTGCTGGGGGGGGGGGCAACAGCCCCCCCGTGTTCTGTGGAGGGGGCGGCGCCCCCTCCTTCCTCTGCCGGCGGCCGGCGCCGCCCGGCGCCGCCGCCTGGCCGGCGGCCAGGGCCGAGTGCCCCCCAAAGGGGGGGGCACTGTGTGGGTGCGGGGGGGGGGGGGCAGCAGCCCCCTTCTTTCTCTCTCTCTCTCTCCTGTTTCTCTCTCTCTCTCTTTCTCTCTCCTCTCTTTCTCACTCTAGCTCTCTCTCTCTCCTGATTCTCTCTCTCTCATCATTCACTTTCTCTCTCTAAAGAAAACCCTAACTCTCTCTCTAGACTTTCTCTCTCTACACTTTCTCTCTCTAAAAATCCCATTTTCTCTCTCTAGACTTTCTCTCTCTAAACCTCTCTTTCTCTCTCCTACTCTCTCTCTCTCTCCACCCACCACAACCCTCCTTTGGATTTGGACCGTAGCTAGCTTCCTTCGTCGATCGTGTCGCGTGGATCCATTTGGCGATATTGTCAACCTCGATCCTTCCGAACACGTAAAGCTTCCAATCACCGATCTATGTGAGTATTCCTACTCACCAGACTTGTCTAATTCTTTGTATATTCATGTATCCATATCATATAGGTTTGTATCTTCGTAAACATGCTATTTGATTATCAAACCCAACCTAGAAATCTGTTCTATTTGCTGTTTCCAGTCGACTAGTCGACTTGACCTAGGACCTAGTCGACTAACCCATCTGTTATGAAACGTAACCTTTCTAATTACACAGTCGACCTACCCTAGTTCCTAGTCGACTTGAGACCCTTAGTCGACTACACCTTTGACCCTAGTCGACTAACTCTTCCTGAATCAGAAACCCCAACTCTCGGCTCCAGTCGACTTATCACAAACCCTAGTCGACTTGAACCCCTAGTCGACTAACCCTTCTCCCTAGTCGACTCCTGAATCAAAACCCACTTTCTGTATCTCAGTTCTAGTCGACTTGACCATACTATTAGTCGACTTAGAGTATCTGTTAGTCGACTACCTATTTACTCCAGTCGACTAACTATTCCCTGAAACCAAACCCAACTCTCTGTTACACAGTATTAGTCGACTACCCCATTTTCCTAGTCGACTAACTCCACTATTAGTCGACTACTATTCTACCCTAGTCGACTAACTTTGGATATCTGTCTTAATTGATTCCTTCTTGAATATGAACCTCCCTCTAGACTCATATCATATCTTAGTATTACTTGACTTGCCACTTGACAAACATCATCTTACCTTCTCTCCTTCTCTCTCCTCTTCTCTCTACATATTTATATCAGGTTTTGTGGCGCATCCCAAACTTCAGTGGATTACGGATATTTCGGTATATTGGTGACTCAGGCGAGTGTTCTTACTCGCTACCCTCTTACTTCTTATTTCATTGATTATGCAAATGTTCTCGCTTTAGCTTCATGTATTGTATTTCATGCTTTATATCATTTATTGCTTTATGCTATGCGTGGCCGACCCTTCGTGGTCGTTGGACTTGTGGACTTTGGGTCTTGCTTTTATTTACCAGGCCATACCATATTTTAGACCTGTCAGTTACATGCTACCTTTAACACATGTATATCACCTGACATCTAGTGTATACCACCTGACCACCTGACTTGCTACTATTTGGTAAAACCCTATTGGTATGACCTGACTTACCCCAAACTATTATCCATCTTTATCATGTTTGGTTGATTGCTATATATCACCATCCTATCATGCTATCACCTTATACCCAGCATGATATACTTGACTTGTGATTGTCATCTTTACGGGAACCTTGACTTATGATCCTGTGTCATGATCAGTGACCTGTATATTGTATTCCTGCTTTACATGCAGTGACCTGACTATATAGCACTTCTGTATTCCTTATTCCTGATCATGTCTATTTCCTGTTTTCCCGTAAAAGTGATAATTAACTAATGAATCCTAAAAAATACCACTTGTATTGGGTCGGGGGAAACATGCGGATTCGATATGTGTTCGTGTTTACAGTGGCATTAGGTTGTGCACTCTATATCCGGTCTGACCTGTGGTACTCCAGGGGACCGAGGGGAGAGCTGGCTCCCTTATTCATGTTACTATAGGGCATACATAAGTCCTCATGTTGAGCCTTGCGGCTGGCTTCCGTTTCCATGCAACGGAACAATCATGTGGCCGTGGTCCCGGGTATGTACGGGACCCACTGTAAACATAGTTCGTTGATACCCCCGCTTGTTTCCAATAACAACCTCGACTTTCTTATATATGGATGTATGTGAGTTGGGATATATACCGGTATACACCGAGACACATACCTAGATATATGGGTTACCGAGTAATATAAAGTGTCATAATAACCGGCTCTTTAAGTTGTAAGTAGAGGTATGTGGAATGGGACGCATACCAAAGCCTACATCTTAAATAGCTATGAATCCGTGATGTGCCTTACCGTATTTGCTTTCCCGGACTTTATATCGGATTTCATGTTTTATGAGTATTATGTTATAACTACCTGGTAGCTCGGATTGGTTTCATTCGGAATTCCTGTTTTATGATTCTCATGTCATGTCTATTCTTACCTGCTCTATCCTATCTGCCTCCTGAGTATTTCCTACTTGATATATGCATTATTGTGCTTACCCTGCTTCACCACTTGGTTTTGCTTCTACACTCGCCTGGGGAGTATTATTTGACTCCCCTGGATTCTCACGTCCAGATCTTGGAGCTAGGAGCGTGTGTTTCAGAGTAACGCAGCGGTAGCATGGATCTCCAGCCGACCGTCCTGAGCCTCATCCTTTCAGGCCCTCTGCGAGTCTCTCGAGTTTCCTCTTTAAAACTCGTGAGTACCTTTATGCTGTTTTACTCTTGTATATCCTTGTATACTTGTATGCGAGCTCCCTTTTGTACCGTTCATATATTGTATATCTTTTGTACTCTCGCATTTGCGCATGTTAGTGATATGATATTCATGTAATATTGTAATCACTCTGGTGATAATTCTGTAATTGTATATATGTGTTGGAATGTATAATGCACCATTTGCTTCCGTACTCTGATTCTTGTCTGTACTGATGCTTAGCGTATATACGGGAAGGTAATTCGGACTTACGTATATACGTTGCAGTGACGTCCCCGTATCGCCGGATCGGGGCGTTACAGGTTGGTATCAGAGCTTAGGCTCTAACCTCCTCAGTACGTCCAGAAGGCAAATCAATGGTAAAGAGATTTGCAACTGGAATACATGAGTCTTGGTTATACATTCCAACTGCAAGTGCAGAGTTATCTATTTCTTGGCTATCTTTCCTTTGATTTCTAATCCCTCCTTGAATATCTTTCCCTTGATTCCTAATCATCCTATCCTTTCCCTGTTTTGGTTTTATGTTTTGTTTTATGAAGCCTTATACTATTTTAAGATATGACTAGACTAGAGAGGTAGTGGCTGGTTCAGAATGAAGCTCTTATGTGATCTCTTCGGCAATTCTATGAAGCTTGGTATTCTCCAGATCGATCTTGATCTGGCTATCTTTCAGAGGACAGCAGTCGGATTCTTAATTATCGGTCTTCTTTATTATGCTCAGGATTTTTCGGGTTTTCTTTACTACACAGCCACGACATCATCAGTATTCATTTATTTCACAGCACGACATCATCAGTATTATTCAGCATTATTCTAAAGATTTATTACACAGCCACGACATCATCAGCCGGAAGTGCAGAGTGTGATTATGGATCAGTTGACTTGAGAGCCCTACCTATAGTGCTTCATATCTTAATTAGTATAAATTCCAGCCTTTGTCCCCTTTGTATTCAATTTGCCCCTTAACGAAATTGCGAGGACGCAATTTTTGTAAGGTGGGTGGATTGTAATACCCTGTTCCCGGAATACGTACTTAGTTGCGTATTCAGATTTTTCGATCGTATTTTTTCGATTTGTTTCCTGTATTTATTCTGTATTATGAATTCCTTTTATGACTGTTTTGTCTTGGATTTGGGTTCGTGGATTCGGAGTCAGCCCTAGTCTGAACCGAAGGCCCGATCCTAGAATATTACTCGTTTTGGTCTTTTTACTATTCCGATTTAACCGATTTTAGTTTTAAATATCATTTCCATTATTATATATTTTCTATGATTTTCTAGATTTTTTCGGAATTAAATGAATTTCTTCAAAACCGGTGTCGGCCAGTGCCGCTGACCGATTCCTGGATTTTTAATTCTCATACAGTTAGGAATTTCATGATGGTCCTTTAGACATTATCTTTTAGAATCATATTTTCTACTACATTCTTTTTCTGAGGATTTTATGATTTTATGGAAATTCCTTCGGAGTCGGTAGGTAACTGATTCCAGGATTTTTAGTTTACAAACGGAATTGAATTTCTGAATTCCGCTTTCACTTTATGTCTTAAAATCATATTTTCTTCTTATATGCATTTTCTGGGATTTTTCGGATTTATCAAATCCGCCGACCCGGTGTAGACCGGTATCGGCGTTTGGCTTCTGGATTTTTAATTTGAAAACGGGATTTTATTTCTGAAAACCGATTTCATATTATTCCTCAGGATGACGTTTTCCACCTCGGGTATTTTTGGGGATTTTTCGGAGACAGTCGATTTTTCAACCTTAATATTATATTATTATTAAATCTTTCTTTCTTTCTTTTCCTTTCTTTTCCTCCCTTTTTCCCACCGACTCCAGCAGCCACGTGGGGAGACACCTCCCCTCTCCCTCATTAAACCCCCCTCCCATCCATCAATCTCTCCCTCTCTTTTCCTTTTCTTTTTTTCTTTTTTTTTTCCTTTCTTTTCTATTCTTTTCCTTTTTCTTTTCTTTCTTCTTCTTCTTCTTCTTCTTTCTCTCCTGCGTGGGCGACGCCCACTCCACCGACCCAACCTCCGTCCACCTCCGGCGATCAACGCCGGCGTAGGATCACCCCCCATCCTCTCTCTCTCTTCTTTTCTTTTCTTTTCTTTTCTTTTCTTCCTCCTCTTGGATCCGGCCACGTCCACCTCCATCGCCGGCTCCCCTCTCCTCCGGCGCTGCCCCGGCGAGGGCAGACCGCCGCCGGCGCGCGGCCGGCGGCCTGGGCGCGGCCAGGGGCCTCGGCCCCCTGTGCGCCGCTGTGGAGGGGGCAGCAGCCCCCTCCTTCTCCTCTCCTGGGGTGGCCGGCGCCACCCCGTTCTTGCGCCGCCGGCGCTGGCCGGCGGCCGCGGGCAGCCAGGGGCCACCTGGGCCCTGTGCTGGGGCGGAGAGGGGGGCAGGCCCCCTCTCCTTTTCTCTCTGTTGAGGGGGGCAAAGCCCCCCTCTTTCCTTGCTGGGGGGGGGCAACAGCCCCCCCTGTGTTCTGTGGAGGGGGCGGCGCCCCCTCCTTCCTCTGCCGGCGGCCGCGCCGCCCGCGCCGCCGCCTGGCCGGCGGCCAGGGCCGAGTGCCCCCCAAAGGGGGGGCACTGTGTGGGTGCGGGGGGGGGCA